>CAUYQV010154756.1:0-14993 GCA_963574575.1 Galagoides demidoff | reverse complement strand
TGTGGTCCCAGCTACTTGGGAGGCTGAGGCAGGAGACTCGCTTGAGCCCAGGAGTTGGAGGTTGCTGTGAGCTGTGATGCCACGGCACTCTACCCAGGGGGACAGCTTGAGGCTCTGTCTCAAAAAAAAAAAAAAAGAAAGAAAGAAAGAAAATAATTTTATGGTTGGGGAGGTCACAACATTAGGAACTGTATTAAAATTTGGCATTAGAAAGGTTGAGAACCACTGAACTAAAGCCTCCATAGTGTCCAGAAATTCTACTTTCTTTCTAGACAGCTCACTCTTCTAAATTAGGTAACATCTATCTGAACCCTTTCCTGTTCCCTTCGATCCCTCAAGTTACCCTGCCCTTCTTTCTCCCTTTCAAAAATAACCTGTCACACTATAAAAAAATAGTTTAAAAGCTTTCAGCCATAAACCACCTTATCTTCCATCCTCCACTAAGCTCACTTTTTTCTTTGAGATAGTCTCAAGCCTTCGCCCTTGGTATATAACCTCTTTATAGGCATGGCATCACAGCTCACAGCAACCTCAAACTCTTGGGCTTAAGCAATTCTCTTGCCTCAGTCTCCCAAGTAGCTGGGACTACAGGCACCTGCCACAATGCCCAGCTATTTTTTGGTTATAGTTGTCATTGTTGTCTGGCAGGCCTGGGCTGGATTCGAACCCACCAGCTCGTGTATGTGGCTGGCACCCTAGCCACTTGAGCTACAGGTGCCAAGCCTAAGCTCACATTTTTATCCATCTTTCCTCCTACAGAGGAAATGCACCATCTCTTCTTCCAACATATCTCTCTCTCTCTCTCCTGTGCTTTGGATCTCATGCTTCAAGACTCTCATGCAGGCTTGGCGCCTGTGGCTCAAATGGCTAAGGCACCAGCCACATACACGTGAACTGGCGGGTTCAAATCCAGTCCCGGCCCACCAAACAACAATGATGGCTACAACCAAAAAATAGCTGAGCAATGTGGGGGGTGCCTGTAGTCCCAGCTACTTGGGAGGCAGAGGCAGACTTGAGCCCAGAAGTTGGAGGTTGCTGTAAGCTGTGATGCTACAGCACTCTACCCAGGGTGACAGATTGAGGCTCTGTCTCATAAAAAACTCTCATGCACTAACCCTTCCAGAACCCCTCATATCCTTCTAGCTGCCCATTTTCTTTTCCTTTCCATTTCTTCAAACTTCAATCAAGTTGTAAACACTTGCTACCCATATGTCTTCACTCCTCAGACCATGACAATCCATGCTGCAAATCCAATGCCTGTTTAGCATTTCTCATTTTAGTTGACTTTGCAACAGCACGTTGATTCAATTGATGCTTTCTGAAACACTTTTCTGCTGGCTTTAACATATCACTTCTTTGACTTCCCTCTAGCACAGTGGTTCTCAACATTCCCAATGACGCGATGTATTTTATTTTCATTATTACGAAGGGGTCACAACCCACAGGTTGTCACCCGCTAGAAGCTCTAGCTGCTCCTTTAGCTTCCTATTCTCGTTTCTTCCTCTTCTCTCCATCCATTAGTATTTGCAGTTCTTCACAGCACCTCTCACACTCTCCTTTAATGGCTTCATCTAAAATCCTGTATTTTCAAATAACATTTTAAACTGAATTTCAAATTTATCAACTCTAATCAAGACTTAGCTTTATCCCAGAAAATCTGCCACTTAAATGTATCTCACAAACATCTTAAAACTAATGTTCCCCAAACTGAACTCAAACTTTTCCTCAAAATGTTCTCTATCTCAGTAAGTGACATTATAATCTGCTCAGCTGCTCACGTGAGATACCTGGGAATTACTCTTGATGTCTCCTACCTCATCATTCACATCACAAAGCCCTGCAACTTCTATCCTTTCTCAAGCCACCAACAGGTCTCAGGTTAAATGTCAGACTTGCTGACAAACCCCCACCTCCATACCAGGTGAATAAGCCTATTACACACTCCCACAGTACCCTGTATTTTTCCACAATATTCAACACATTTGTCATTCTCTCTTTTTTTTTTTTTTTGTAGAGACAGAGTCTCAGTTTATCACCCTCGTTAGAGTGCTGTGGTGTCACTCAGCTCACAGCAACCTCCAACTCCAGAGCTTAGGCAATTCTCTTTCCTCAGCCTCCAGAGTAGCTGGGACTACAGGCACCCGCCACAACGCCCAGCTATTTTTTTGGTGCAGTTTGGCCAGGGCTGGGTTTGAACCTGCCACCCTCAATATGTGTGGGGCCGGCGCCCTACCCATGAGCCACAGGTGCTGCCCACATTTGTTATTCTTTATTCCAATGGTCCTCAACCTTTTTGGCACCATGGACTCATTTCATATAATTTTTTCATGGGGAAGGTGACACATAGCTTAGGCAATGACGCAAGCAATGGAGAGTGGCTGCCAGCTGTAAATACAAATGAAGATACTTCACTCCATCCATCCACTACTGTGCTGCCCCATTCCTAAGTTTCATGGAAGATAATTTTTCCACAAACTGGGAGGGCAATGGGGGTTGCTCTGCAGCCCAGCTATCAGGCTGCAACCCAAACTTTAGGAACCACAAATTTATTGTCTTCCCCACTAGAATGTGAAAAAGGCAACAAGTGAGTCCATTTTATTTGTAGACACTGAAATAGGACCTGGATGGTTCGAGGGAAGGTACCCCAGACTACCCATAAACAAATTCATTGTCCTCTACCATAAAGAGTCTGGGAAAGTTGAGGACCATTTCCCGAAGGCACAAGGGCTGGATGAGAGAAATTCATGAAGTATATCACCTGGCTCTAAGTTCTAAAAGTACACAATATATATGAAAAATGCTCTAAAAAGCATAAAGTCTTATACTTTTAGGTATAACTTAAATATACTCTATACAACAAGATATCAGCAGTGATTCTTAGGTATCTCTATACAACAAAATATTCAACAAATAAAAGTAACTTGCTGATACTATCCTTTCCAGGGTTTTTAAAAAATAATCCTCATTATCACTTGTACTTTATCCAATGAGCGATGACAATCTCATCTCAGGTCACAAGTTCTTGGCCTACTTTAACCTTACAGTAATAGGACAATTCATCTCTCTTTCTAAAAATCACCTTCAATTCAGGCAGCGCCTGTGGCTTAAAGGAGTAGGGCGCTGGCCCCATATGCCGGAGGTGGTGGGTTCAAATCCAGCCCCAGCCAAAAACTGCAAAAAAAAGAAAAAAATCACCTTCAATTCTAAATCAAAGTTCTTGACAAAAATCATCCCTCTCAGGCAGCGCCTATGGCTCAGTGGACAGGGCACAGGCCTCATATACGGAGGGTGGTGGGTTTGAACCCAGCCTTGGCCAAACTGCAACAAAAAAATAGCCAAGCGTTGTGACAGATACCTGTAGTCAGTCCCAGCTACCTGGGAGGCTACGGCAAGAGAACTGCTTACACCTAGGAGTTCGAAGTTGCTGTGAGCTATGATGCCACAGCACTCTACCAAGGGCGATAAAGTAAGACTCTGTCTCTAAAAAAAAAAAATCCCTCTAACTTACACAACTGAAAAAACATATTAGCTGCAAAACTAGTCACATAAATTCAGAGCGTATGCTATAGTTATCTCATTATTTGGCAAGACACATAGACTGCATCCCAGCTGGTTGGCAAAGAGTGACAAGCAGAAATTAAGTTTTTGCACACTTTATTCTAGAGTCCACATTAAAAACCAGCAGCAGACAGCACAAAGATGGAAAATGGAAGCATAAAAGGCAAAAGCCTTTTTTTACACCTAATATACACTGCCCTGAATTCTAAACATTTTTTTGAGACAGAGCCTCAAGCTGTCCCCCTGGGTAGAGTGCAGTGACATCATAGCTCACAGCAACCTCCAACTCCTGGGCTCAAGTGAGTCTCCTGCCTCAGCCTCCCAAGTAGCTGGGACCACAGGCGCCTGCCACAACACCGGCTATTTTTTGGTTGCAGCTGTCATTGTTGTTTGGTGGACTTGGGCTGGATTCGAACCCACCACCTTAGGTGTATGTGGCTGGCGCCTTAGCCACTTGAGCCACAGGTGCCAAGTCCTGAATTCTAAACTTTAAAGAGAAGATCTCTTAGAAGAGTGAACTTTGAGCTCCTGGTAACAGTCATTTTTAAGTGGACCGTCTAGTCAAGAACTCAATGACTAATAGCAACTACAATCAGAATCTTTTGTTTTTAAAATTAGAGATTAAATAGAGCAGCATTTGCTGATGAAAATAAAAATCCTAGCTCCATATACTGGAAGTGTCGGGTTCAAACCCAGCCCTAGCCTATAACTGCAAAAAAAAAAAAAAAGAAAGAAAAGATTAACCATATATCCTCCTATAGCAAAAGAGATGCACTTAAAAACATAATGCCAGGACCAGGCACAATAGCTCATGCCTCTAATACTAGCACTAGCACTCTGGGAGGCCAAGGCAGATGGACTGCCTGAGCTTAGGGGTTCAAGACCAGTCTGAGCAAGAACGAGACCTGTCTCTACTAAAAATAGAAAAACTAGTCGGGTGTTATGGCAGGTGCCTATAGTCCCAATTACGTGGAGGCCGAGGCAAGAGGAACTCTTGAGCCCAAAGTCTGAGGTTGCTGTGAGCTATGACAGCACAGCACTCTAGCCTGGGACAATAGAGTGAGACTATCTCAAAAAAAAAAGGCAATAAAAATACTAGATAACTCAAGTGGAACCACATTACCAGAGGCTTACACAGTGGTATGACAAAAAGTAAGTGCTTAATAACACTGGGGGGGGGGGGGCGGGGAATCAGTAAATGAGCTCAGCACCCATAGCTCAGTGGTTAAGGCACTGAGGCTGGTGGGTTCAAATCCAGCCCAGACCTGCTGAACAATGACAACCGCAGGCTTGGAGCCCATAGCTCAGTGAGTAGGGCGCTGACCACAAACACCAAAGCTGGTGGGTTCCAAGAAGCCCGGGCCTGCCAAACAACGACAACTACAACCAAAAAATAGCCAGATGTTGTGATGGGCATCTGTTGTCCCCAGCTACTTGGGAGGCTGAGGCAAGAGAATCAATCGCTTAAGCCCAAGAGTTTGAGGTTGCTGTGCGCTGTGACACCACAACACTCTACCAAGAGTGACAAAGTGAGACTGTCTCCAAAAAAAAAAAAAAAAAGTCAATAAATGAATCTCATTCCCATTCTGACACTAGATGACCTTGGATCACCTAGTCACTTAACCTCCGTGAGCCTCATCTATAAAATGAGGAGAGCTGAGTTAAAATTCACTTTAACTCAAAAGTCCTACAATTATCATACATTTTAAGAAGCTGTCCTGGAAACTGTTATGCTATTTATTTTTTGTTTGTCTGTTTGAGACAGTTCCACTCTGTTGCCTCAGGCTAGAGTGTTCTAGCATCATAGCTCACAGCAACCTGAGCTCAAGGGAGCCTCTTGCCTCAACCTCTCTGAGTTGCTGGGACTACAAGTACGTGCCATGACTTCAGGCTAGTTTTTCTATGTTTATGCTGGGTTTTTTTAAAATGAAAATTTAAGCTAGCTTTAACTCATGAATAATACTTCAGGAGAAATGTGGGCAAAGCAGTAACAGCCAAATGAGAATTAACCCAGAGGATCAAGCGAATGACAATAACAGCTGGCTCAGCCTCTTATCCAAGGGTGACAAAAAGAAATGAAAAAATGCTCAGCATTTTCAGTAAAACTATGTAAGGCACAGCCCATTGTACTGTTTGATATGCCTCATATTAGGCCTCCAAAAGACAAATTCCTCTTAAGTACTAGGAAAGTTTTGTCTTCACTTTCTTTCAAAATATGAATTTATTGCTAAACTTTGCCAAGTTGTGGAAAAACAAGGTTATTTTCAATTATGATATAGTGCCATCCTTATCCCACTGCTGCCAAGATGGCTCAATCTCCCTCCCCACCTCTGCCCTGCCACTTTCAATCTTAGGTCTTCAGTCTTTTAGTTAATTGTACCTTTACCATTATCATTTGTCAAACCCCTTACAGGAGTGGGCGTATTAACTGGCAAAACAGTTGGCTTTAGTCAAGAATACTAGATGTCATAATTTCAAATTAACATACAAGTTTTGTGGATTAAAATCTATCAATGCAAGTTGCTATTGGCCCAAAGACTGCAAACATCTCAATTTACAAAAAGTATAATTCTTTAATGTCTCCATTCACTAGCTTAATCTTGCTGAACTACTTTTGGAGAGAAGTCTAACATTCCTACTTAATCCTCACTGTAAATACTCATATCATTTTCATTATCAGTAACCATCCAAATCTCAACAGTAATAGAAATGAGATACTGTGTAATCCTAACACAACAAAAAGAGATGTTTTTTATTGAAATTGAGATTAGGGATTTATGAAAGACTGCTCCCAAAATGTACCTTGGATAAGAGTCTAGAAACATTAATATCCAAGTTGTTTAGATAAAATTTCAATTTCCAATTGGTTTCTTTAAAGTTCTTAAATCTCTTATATAAAACTATCTCTAATCCTCACTAATCATGAATGAAGAATACACAAGTATACAGTATTTTAGAATTTAAATAAAAAATTGCTGTACAAAACTCTCTTGATTCAGAAATAAAGAAAATCAAAACTTACCTGAAGTCATTAACTTAGCACAGCTACTTATGCTTGCATCATCTTCTAAGATTCTGTTTGTGCTCTTTTCTTTTCCAAGCAAAGTATCCTCCAAAGGTAAGCATTTATCAGATATATCACTGTCTTCACCCACTGAATGACTAGTTTTGTTATTAGCTTCAAGTACTGAAGTGACTTCTTCCAGCTGAGCAGCTTCACTAGATTCTGAATAAGAGGAACCCTTACCCTGGGCTAAATTCTTTGAAGAAACTGGTAGAGACTCATCATCACTGTCAAATCCAAAAGGATCTCCAGTATTTTCTTCTTCCACTTTAGGTTTTTTCGGAATTTCTTGGATATCTGGTTTGAAATTGGGCCTCTTTTGCCCTAATTTAGCCATAAATGTGGTCTCTCCCCATTTTGTGCTAAGGGTGGTCCTTTTGTTGGAGAAGACTTCATCAAACTTAGAACTGCCATTTCCTCCTTTTCTACTGTATGTTTTCCCAAATCTGGATGTCATTTTGACACCTGTTTCATATTCTCTGTGAAAAAAAATTTAAGGAAATATATAATCATAAATACTTAACAAGCGTTAAACACTGTATATAAAAATAAGAAACTAGGAATTCTCCCCCATTGACTTTCTGACATTCACTATACAACAAATCTTTGAAAATGATTAAATAAATTAAGGAAGGGGATAAAGAGGCTCATTTTTTTACTCTATATGCTTCCACATGTCAATTTTCTTTATTCACATGCTCCTTACAAAGTAATAAAAAAACTTGTAATACAATAGCCACAGAATCAAATTATAGTGAAACAATTTTTAAAAGTTCCCAATTAATCAACTATTCTAATAAACATCATTTTTACCTTAAAAAGTAACCTGAATCAGGCAATTACCCCCAATATAGAATTTTAAGCACAAAATGTTAATTTTTTTCAGGATTTCAGAAATGTCAAACAGTTGACTAAATTTAGCTCTTTGAAATTTCACAGCACTTATTCAGATGAGAAAAAAGGTCAGAAAGATGGTGCTATTTTCTTATGTATTACAACCTACAGCTTTTAACCTAACCTTGAAGATTCTGATTCTTGGTGTGATGTAATCTGGATGTGACATAAAAAATATTCCTTAAGTGGTCATCTCCCTAAGCGCAAGAAAACTATGTTTATTCTACCTTCCTTGTCCCTATAGTGCTGTGCTCATTTGCCGAGTTACGTTTTCTGGAGCTAGTGAACTCTGGTGTATTTGCCAGTTTCATGGACTACTACAGGAATGGAAACAAGTAACCTTTATTTTCCTATTTCCATGGCAGAAAATCAAGAGTCAAACATTTTTAAAAACAAGTTATAGCACTTTTTAAACACTACCGATCCATATCCATTTCTTACACTTTGACCTTCTGCAGTTTAAATATCAATACGTCAAATATAACTTTAAAAAATGAAACTTCCAAATCTAGTGGCTTGAAAAACTGCATTACCTTGAAATGATAATTGACTTACAACTGAAATATCTGACCTATACCTTTGAATGTTTTCCCTTTATTAACTTAAATTCTTACAACTTAATCATGAATCTATGTCCAACTTACAGTTTTATATACAAGGTGGACATAAATTTGCATACAATTTACTATATTAAACTACTTTAAAATTGCACACGAACTTTATGTCCACCCTGTATACTCAGTAGAGAATTCCCAGCCTCCCACGTTTGGTAAGGAGCCAATTCTAATTTGACAAAATAATATAATCATACACATCTGTCCTACGTGAAAAGTTTTCCTGAGGGAGATTTATATTCCCTTTTATTACAGATTTAAGAAGTCTTACTGTTTTTCTTGTAAAGGATAATCTAAGCAAAACTAAGTATACCAGGCAGCTACCACGGACAAGAAGTCATTTCTCTTCATTCCTTTAAGGATGTAAAGCAGAGATCTGGACCTACATTTACATATACACCAACAAAGCTGGAATGTTTTGGATACACTTAAGTGGTAATCATCTAAAAATGCTGACTAAAGGCCAAACCAAAAATCCAGACTAGAGCTCCTTCAGGCCAACATCAGAAAAACTTGTTAAAATGGTCCTAATTCCACAAAGCATTCAATGTTAAAAGATTAAAAGTCTGCAGATGAATATCTGATACTAAGGAGTTAATTCGTTTAAGTCTAGTAAGAAATTATTTTTTTTTTAATTGCCTATGTCTTTTACAAATATATACTGAAATACCGATGAAATAGTATCAGCAATTTTCCAACATCAAGGAATGGGAAGTGTATAGCTAAATCGAATTTGGTTAGGAGTTAATAACTGCTGAATTCAAACGATGAGTACATGAGAGTTTATTATATAATATTGCCTACTTTTGACTCTCTTCATCGTTTCCCACAACCATTTTTCAAAAGTCAGTAGACTTTTAGAACGGCATTATCTAAGCATATAATCCTAATAAGTCGAATATAAGTGTGCAGACACATTCTGTACTATATTCTAAGTACATTTCAAGAACACAAACTATTTTGCTCAGGCTTCAAACTCCAAAGACTATACTAACTAAAAAGGAAAGAATGATTCACGACTAGATGCATCTTTTCAGTAGTTAGTTAGGCCTTTGCCTCAGTTCAAAGTCAGGTCGAAATTTGAGGAAAGTGAGCTGGATTTTAAAAAAAAAAAAAAAGTCTTTGCACTTATCTCCCACCCAAATCTAGCGTCTTCCCAGTTTCCAAGGGCTTTAAGGGAGACACTTAACCACCCAGAGATCCTCACCTGGGGGCAGCTGGCGCTCCCGGAGAAAATGGAATAAGAGTCCCCCTCGGGCTGGAAGCTCACGCAACTTTTCTCCTCCCTACCCCCATCGCCCGGGAAAGGGACGTTGCTCCCGACGCCCCGGAAGCCTCTGCCACCAAATCCCTAGGGCAGTGCAAGGCCTCAGTGGCGGCCAGGGGCGGAGGAAACCACCAGAAAGGACTAAAGGCTGAAATCAGCACACTTGACTGGGTTTAGGCAGGGAAGTCAATGAGCAGCCGCTCAAAAAAGCACTCAGAAAAAGAAAATAAGAGAGGAAAAAAGAGAGTTCTTCAGACCGTCCCCCTAAACAACTTCCTCAAAGACTGAGCAGACAAGGCAGTAAGACTTCTATCGCCCTGTTCAGCCCCCCGAGTCCCCCACCCTCCCTGGCTCCCTCCTGGCCTAGGAAGCCGCGCGACACCTCACTTACCCTCGGCGCCTGGCGGGTGCTTTGGCCACGGGCCGCCTCCGCCTCTCCCGCTCCCAAGGGCCCACGGGCGGACGCGGGAACCCCGCGCGAAGGTACAGGGCCGGCGGGGGCGCCAAGGGAGGTAAGGGGCTCCGCGCTTTCAGTAAATAGGAAGCCCGGTTGAGGGGGGGAGGAGCGGCGGCCCCGCAACTTCCCTCCCCGCCTCGAGCACCGCCGGCCGGCCTCGGGCCTAGCCCTCCCTGACTGCCGCCGCAGGAGCTGGTGCCGGAGCCCGCTACGTGCCCCCACTGGGCCGCCGCCACCTCCTGCGCCGCCGCTTCCGACGGTGAATGGTCAGCACTGGAGTTTGAACAGGGCCCTGAACCATCTCAACGCCATTTGCGCTCCCGGCCCCCACCTCCTTCCTCCAACAGCCGCTCGCTCCGTCACTTCGCTTCCCACAGGCCCCGCGCGACCGCCCGACTCCGCAGCCAATCGCGCGGCCGCTTACTCAAACCGCCGCGCAGGCGCCGCGCCCCGCATGCCCCGGCGCCCGCCATTGGTCCGCCCGCGATGCCCGACGGGAGTTGTAGTCCTGGTCTGCAAGTCTAGGTGCTGAGAACCTGGCCAGGGAACGGGTGACTGGCGGCTCTGTGGCCGCGGGCCTGGCCTGGCGGGGTTCGTGAGCCATATCCAGCTCCCGCCGGGAGACGCAGGTGCCAGGGAGAGGGGTGGAGGGCGCAGTGCAGGCAGCTGTGTCAATCGTTTCCCCTCCAGGGACCCGCCGGTGTCTGGGGACGGTGGGTTGTGCAGCTGTGCCGGGCCTGTAGGGGCCGCCTCCAGGGAGCGTGGAGGCAGCGAACTTGCGGCCCGGAGCCTCCCTCGACCCAGCACTACCTATCCTGGCCCGGCGCATATAACGACGGTTGAGGCGCTGGGCCCCGGACACCCGACTGCCGCGGCCGTAATCGGTTTTGACCCTGGAGCTTTTATGCGGACCCTTTCAAATCCCCAGGAGTTGTCCATCTGTCCTTCACCCTTTAAAAGTGATCCCGAGAATATTGGATGGTTTTAAAGATTTATCATTTACCTTGTTAGGTGTGATAACGGTAATGTGATGATTTTTTGTTTAGGTTTTTTAAAAAGTCATGCTGAAGTTTTGTCAAATAAAATGGTCTGGTGTCTGGAATTTAGAATACTCTTACAAAAACTGGGGGAAGTGAATAAAACAAGCTGGAGGAATGTTTCTCATTGTTTACGTTGTATGATGTGGACACACGCGCTAATCCTATTGCTCTTTACTTAAATGTCTGAAATTGTCCTTAAGAAAAAGTGTGAAGAAATGAACCAGTGATTGCCCAGAACGGGGAGGTGGCAGACGATGGGAGGAGTGTTTCTTTTTCTCTGCACACCGTTTTGAGGGTTTTTTATGTGTCAAATGTAATTCAGAAAATCGGAAAGTTTTTCTTTTTTTTTTTTTAAGACTTAAATGGCAAAACAATGTTCTAGATCCCCCTAAAAGAAGTGCAAGATTTATCGGGTTACAGGCTGCTGTTTGTTAAGTGGTTAATGGAGACCCACCTGGGAAATTAGAAAACTACCCATTGCTTTCAGAGAAAAGCCTGCCCCTTCTTCCACAAAAGTATAAGTTGTTGCTGTTTGTTTTAACTCTTGAAGTAAAACAGCACACAAATGGTTAATGTGCTTTGAATGCACTCAGAAGTTATCAAGCTTCCTCCAATGTAATCAGGAAGCTCAGAATAAGAAGCTCAATCCAGAAGACCCTGCAGCCCTTCTTCCTAATAGAGTAAGGTGGATTTTAGTATGATCGAATTGTTTTACTTTATGTGACTGCTTGCAAAATTTATATCCTGATATTTACATTTTCTCAAATACTGTATTGGCATTTCCTCTTCCTTCAAAATAAATAAACTTCTTCTATAGCTCATACCAGTGGAAGTCTGTCTCTTCCACTGTGGGTAGTATTCGCAGAACTGTTTTATTTGGGTCAGTTTTTGTCTTTTCTGAAAAAATCGGTGGTTTAGGATCTTATTGTTTTGTTTGAAGATCACTGGCAGAGGTGCAAGCTGCACTTATTATAATTATTTCAATGACATGGTAGTGGGTGCTAATTAAAGGATAATTATCATCAGAGGCAAAAGGTAAGATCAAAAAGCCAAAAGAGGTGGAGAAACTATTGCAAGGTCTTCCTGTAGGAGGGTGCTGTGAACCATCCAAGACTAAACAATGTATTTATTATGCCTGCCTTCTCTGGTGCTGGACAGTTGGCAGGGCCAGTGACTACATGAAGCTGAAATGGAAGGGTTAATTGTTTAAAGAAATAATTAACCCTTTGAGCCTTTTTGGGAGTTTTTCCTGTGGTAGTTTTATTAAATAATGGAACACAGTAGTGTCAGGTTCTTGCCACTCAAAGAATGGCCCCCAGTTAAAAGTATAGGCATAACCTGGGAGCTTGTTGGGAATGCCTGATTCCCATTCCTGCACCAACTCTACTGAATCAGAACTTGCACGTTAACAGGATTCCCTCCAGGTGATGGGCCCACACATAAAAATTTAGTTTGACAAGCACTGATTTAAAGTATACAGATAGTCTTGATGGCACTCTAACATATTTTGTGAGGATGGGGAAGAAGGAGAAAGAGCATAAAGCACCCTCTTAGCATCAGGTATGAAGCTAGGCTCTTCAGGATTCTTCTCTGAGTCCAAGCCTGTTATTCTTTTTTTTTTTTTCTCAATTTTCCATTTTTTCTTTTTCTTTTTTGGCTGGGGCTGGTTTTGAACCAGCCACCTCTGGCAAATGGGGCCACCACCCTACTTCTTTGAGCCGCAGGCACCACCCAGCCTGTTATTCTTTTTTCTTTTCTTTTTTTTTCAGACAGAGCCTCAAGCTGTCACCCTGGGTAGAGTGCTGTGGCATCACAGCTCACAGCAACCTCCAACACCTGGGCTCAAGCAAGTCTCCTGCCTCAGCCTCCCAAGAGCTGGGACCACAGGCGCCCGGCTATTTTCTTGATTGCAGCCGTCATTGTTTGGCGGGTCGGGGCTGGATTCGAACCCGCCACCTTAGGTATATGTGGCAGGAGACTTAGTCACTTGAGCCATAGGCACCAAGCCCAGCCTGTTATTCTTATCTCATTAGTTGCAATATCTTGAGCAAGGGCAAGCTTCACAGGTAAGGAAATTAAGAGGCTTGCCCTTGCTCAGGGTATTATAGCTAATGAGAGAGCCAAAGTTTCTTAAGCGTTGGGTACTCATGCGTGCTTGTGGACATTCTCAGCTTTGGTAGAAACTGGTACATGATTTGAAAAGGAAAAAACTGTGTGTGTGTGAATGCGTAGAGTATGTGTATTTAATCTGGGAGCTTCATGCATGACTATTAAGCAAAGCTATACTAGGGCCTTCTACTCTCACATGCACCATACTAAAGACATGCAAGAAAAACCTGGCGCCTCTACAGAGGGCCCTTCCTGAAGGGACTTCAGACTCCCAGCTCTACATGCTGTACCACCACTTTAATGCTTTACCTCCCTGGTTCTGAGGTAAAGAGGCAGGCAATGTCCTGAAGACAGCCCATTTCCTTGCAATGGCCTGGGTTCCACACCAGAATGAGCGAAATCCAGTATAGATAACATTTCAGCCAGCAAGCCCCTTTTGATTATACTGCTTTTGTTCTCTTACTCTCTCAGTTTGTATTCCACCACCCCACCCCACTTCTTAGAATGGTTATCTTCACTACAGGAGAATCTACTTCACACCAACACAAAGTAGCAAGTAGATACTGTTTTCTTTGCTAGCATGCCTCTTTGCAAGCTCTCATAAGTCTGATTTTTCTTCCCACTAAATGTCATATTTATGCCAGAAACCGAAATCATGAGTCTGAGCTAAGTTTGTAGTACTCTTTGATGTTTCACGCAGCCCTGCCTGGGGGAGAGTAGACCCCCACTTCCTAGAGCCCTACTTGAATGGGCTCATACTTGTACCTTCTTCTGAGAAGAGAAAATCCAGCAAAGAAAACTAATGGAAGGTGTTGTACCATGGTTGTGCCCTTGTTCCAGCCTAGGCAGGGGAACTGTCAGGACTAGAGCTGCTAAATAAGCCCTTTTAGTCATTTTCTGATTATGTATAATAAAATATATGATAGCGGATAGAATTCAGTTCAGGCTCGGTGCCTGTGGCTCAAATGGCTGCGGCACCAGCCAATACACCTGAGCTGGCAGGTTCGAGTCCAGCCTGGGCCCGCCAAGCAACAATGACGGCTGCAACCAAAAAATAGCCAGGCATTGTTGAGGGTGCCTGTGGTCCCAGCTACTTGGGAGGCAGAGGCAGGAGACTCGCTTGAGCCCAGGAGTTGGAGGTTGCTGTGAGCTGTGATGCCACAGCACTCTACCTAGGGTGACAGCTTGAGGCTCTGTCTCAAAAAAAAAAAAAAAAAAAAGAATTCAGTTCTGGGACTAGAAGTCAGAAACTACTATTACTATACTGGCATTAGTTTTTCTCTGCCATATAATGTGGAATAAAATTATAAATTGGGCCAGATGCAATGGCTCACACCTGTCATCCCAGCATTTTGGGAGGTGATGCCAGGAGGATTGCTTGAGGCCAGTCCAAGACACGCCTGGGCAACATAGCAAGACCATATCTCTACAAAAAAAAAAAAAAAAAATAGAACTAGCCAGGCATAGTGATACACAGCATGGGTAATCCTAGCTACTTGGGAGGCTGAGGTGGGAGGATCTCTTAATCCCAGGAGTTAGAGGCTGCAGTGAGCTATGACCAGGCTATTGCACTATAGCCTTCTTGACAGAGAGATCTTGTCTATGAAAAAAAAAAAAGTTATAAATTATACTCTTTGCAGGTTGTAGTTATATCACAAAGCTCTACAAGATCTACAAGATGTGGCCCAGACCCTGCTTTTAACCTCTCTGACACAGTCCCCCCACCTTTCTTTCTGCTCTGTCCACATCTGACTCCTTAGGGCCTTTGCATTTATTATTCCCTTTGCCTACTACTTAACATCCTTCTATACCAGCCTGTTTCAACTCCTTGCCTCCTTTAGCTTACCACTCAGGTATGTCTTTTCAATATAACCTTTTTTTTTTTTTGAGACAGAGCCTCAGGCTATTGCCCTGGGTAGAATGCAGTGACATCACAGCTCACAACAACCTCCAACTCCTGGGCTCAAGCGATTCTCCTGCCTCCACTTCC
>CAUYQV010154755.1:0-78426 GCA_963574575.1 Galagoides demidoff | reverse complement strand
GCAAATGTTTCTTTATTCCTAATAACTTTAAGGAAGAAACATACAATCCTGATCATAAAGGTAAGAAAATAAGAATCTTCCTCTTGAACATCAATGTGTGACGATCAGGAAGGTCTGAGACTGATGTTCGGTGATGTGTAGTGTAGGATTAACACGCGAACACACAGAGACTAGGATTTTTTTTTTTTTTTTAGAGACAGTCTCACTTTGTCACCCTCAGTAGAGTGCTGTAGTGTCACAGCAACATCCAGCTCTTGTTCTTTTTTTTTTTTTTTTTTTAAATTTTATTGAATGGTAACTCTGTACATTAATGCACTTCTGGGGTACAGTGTGGGGTTTTCGCATGCAATCCGAAATACTTCCATCAAACTGATCAACACAGCCTTCATGTCATTTTCTCAGTTATAGTTTTAAAACATTCTGATTCTACTCTTGCTGGGTGCTGTAGTAGGCAACTGTAGTCCCAGCTACTCAGGAGGCTGAGGCAAAAGAGTGCCTAAGACACGTGCCTCAGAGAAGCAAATACCTTGCAGCGCAAACACCTTGCTTAACAGGTGAAAAAACTGTTGCCTGCCAAGGCAGTTCCTGTGACTCACCTGGCGCTCCTCACAGTGAGAGGGTGAGACAGGATGAACTGGATTTTCTTGACATTCATTTGTTTCAGTGACGTTTATTGTCCCCAGCACTTTTTAAGATATCAAAGATACAGGACAAGACAGATAAGGTCCCTGTTATAGGAAGATTTCACCATGAGGAGAATAGTAATTTGACATTAGGCTAGAGAACCAAGTGGAACACCTGTGTTAAAATAATAAAAAGTGGGATAGACTATAGCAGCGGTTCTCAACCTGTGGGTCATGACCCACAGGAACTGTATTAAAGGGCCATGGCATTAGGAAGGTTGAGAACCACCGGACTATAGGAAAGGGAGGAGGAGAGGCTTGATACCAGTTCTACCCATTTTATGGATGAGTTTACTAGAGTTTAGTGATATTAAGCAACATATCTAATCCATATGTGTACATAGTAGAGCCAATCCAGATTCAAACCCTGATTCCCCTTCACAGTGGACACAGGTGTGCCTCTGTGTGTGCGCGCGCGCGCGCGAGAAGCACATCCCAGCCTCCTGGTTGGGGATAGCCCTTTACCTTAGTCAATAAAGCTGGTTGGAACAAGATATCTAGTCAGTTTGTCTGATTGCCTGGAGCCAGGCAGACCCATTTTTTTTTTTCCTGGCAAATCTCAGCCCAAAGAAATATCACTTTTTTCTTCATGCTTAATTTCTTTAGGAATCCAAGTGCTCATAGGTGGGCATCTGGTTTGAGTCCTTCTCTCCGTCAGGGAGCATCTGCCTCCCTGATAGCTGCAGAGGAGATGGCTCAAAGACATAAGTTGGGGAAAAGCATGCCACCTCCCAAAATTAAAGAAAGGAAGAAAGTTAATCATTTCGGTGTATAAAAATTCACTTTACTCTGAAAGATTAGGTAGTTTGTGTCACTACTATATAGTACCTTGGCAGTAATTCATAAAAGGGGGTCCTTCCAGTAGAATTATTAGAATCAGACATCCAACTCTGAAGAAAATTTATAAAAGGCATCCCCCTCCTTTTGGCTGACGAATTAGAAAAAGGAGCCCCATCCAGGGGTGGAGGGTAACCCTGAGACTTAAATTTTAAGGTGCCAATGGGAGTGACATCTTAACATGTCACTCTCACTTTCTTTTTCTTTTTTCTTTTTTTTTTTTTTTGCAGTTTTTGGCTGGGCGGGGTTTGAACCCGCCACCTCCGGCATATGGGGCTGGCGCCCTACTCCTTTGAGCCACAGGTGCTGCCCCCTCGTTCTCACTTTCTATAGTTCTATAGAGGAAATAGAGGGTGGGCACTTTTTTGCCCTGTGAAAATTATTGCAGATTCCATGAAGGGTCTTTCAGCAAGAGAGACACATCATTTTGGCCTCCCTGAACCCACAGCTCACCCACCTCCCTTTCAGAGCTAACGTGGCAGAGCTGGCTGGGAGGTGGTTACTGGCTCAGGGCCCTGAAACACTGAGTAATTCCTAGGATGGCTGGGACTGGAGGCACCATTCCAGACACTTCCACGTTGTCTAAAAGTTAAAAAAAAAACCCCTCCACCACCCAGCTCAAACTGTTGGAGGCAGATCCTTTGGCTCTGAAACAAAGCCCATCCCTTTTATGGAAGGACATTGCTGGAAAGTTCTACCATAGAGGAAAGCCATGGATTTTTTTTTTTTTTAATAGAATAGGGAGGGAACAAGTCAGCGGGTGAGGGATGAAAAAGGGACGGCTGAAGGGGACTTTACCTCTTTTCCTATAACTTTTGCGTCTCCTTTATCACTCTTGCTTTAAAAAGACAAAGATTTGAGCTTTCCTTTAGGTCTCTTCCACTAAAACAGTTGACTGCTTTGGACTTATTGAAAAGTCAAGAAACGTGAAGTTTATGATTTCAGAAGAAACAAGACAGAATTTATTGCACATCAAGTCCTACATATGACAACCCAGCATGACCTGTCCCCCCACCAAAAAAAAATAAGCAATGGCAGCTGCTTTCTGGCTGAGTGTTTATTTATTGGAGAAGGGAAAGGTACAATCAAAAAAAGGGGGAAGCATGTCAAGATGTTATTGGAGTCAAGCAGATTGACTGCCTGGAGTGACGTCTGGGCTGTGTAGAGCAGGGAGGCCAGCAGTGGGGTCAGAAACATGAGAATATTTCAGGCATGGACTTAGAGCCCCACTATCGATTTTAAATTGAATGACAGGTTTTAGTGCAATTATGAGCTACTTCGAGGTTTTGAGAAGAGAAATGGTATGATCAAATTATTAGAGCAGTGTGATTTTTATTTTAATTAGGACAGACCACGGGGACCAGGGAGATGAGAGGATCAGCCAGTGAGGCAATTTACTAAGCAAATAAACTCAGGAGCAGAGAAGGTCTTTCTGAAATTGACAAATTAAAGCTCCAGCGTTGCCTGACATTAGAGACAGGAGGTGGTTTCTTTTTTTATTAATTCATTTTATCTGATTCAATTACCTTGTTAGTTCTGACTAACTAGGATCACCAGCTTAATTAGTTCTCTCTTATCTGTCAAGAAATACACCAAAATTATGCCATTTTGTCAACTTATATCTTTATTTATGGCCATGGGTTAGGAAAACTGAAGAAAAATCCCAGACTAAGGATGACTGAATTTTTTCTCTATCATATTTTGAAAAACAGGACTTTGTGTTTTTCCTACTTTTTCATCATCAGCCCTAGTCCTTTAGGGGGATTTTAGTCTGAAATCTGAATGTGCTTACCAGCTGGGAAAAAATCTGACATTTACTTGATTTTGTCCTTTGGAAGTAAAAGAAAAAAAAATTGGCAGGCTTATTAAACAACAAGTCTGCTTATTTATTTCTTTAATCCCTCCCTAGCTTGCAGACTCTTTTCAAAGCTCTGATAGACCTCTAACCAGTTTTCTAAAGGTAATTTCCCAAAGTGCTGCCTCTAGCCATAGAAAATGCCACGTAGATTTCTGGGTTTGTAAAGGCTGAGAAAGCCATTTTGGTTACATTTGCAGCTTTTTCTGTGGTTCTGGGTGGTAACTCCCGGTTGCCAACATTATTCTTTCCTTCTGGGAAGAGCCATAATTGTACTTGGCTTGGTTGACACAAAGACCTCTGAAAAATATGAAGCTGATCCCTCTAGTGTTCTTTTGTGAAGACTACAGTGTAGAAAGCCGAACGGGGGTGGGGGGTGGGGGGGAACAGCATTATAACACCGCAGACAATGAGCTCCTAAAGTCATTCTGTTTTTAAAATAACATAATAAAATTACTCACAATGACAATTCTGTGTGCTGTGTAGAATATTTACAAAAGAAAATGTTGGCTCCTTTCTACCATTCTCGTATGTATGGCAGGTGTACAATTGGCTCACACTATTGAAGGGTGCGTGGCATTGGGAATTATCTGCTCAAATGATAAACAATTTAAATAACACCGGCCACGGTTATCAGAGCTGCAGAGGCAATGCAAACGTGCCTCATTCTCAGAAATGAATTTACTACGCTGGTGAGGTTTGTCTGACTGTCTTCATAGACTTCCTGGTCCTATAAAAAGGAGAAGAGATTGCATATATTTTTACATTCTGTTTCGGATGCTCCTGGATGTTCAATAAAAAGAGTATGCTATCTTTTTCATGTTTTTCTTTGACATTTTCTTCTACATTCAGACATTTATTAAACAGCTATTCTATTCCAGGCACTGAAGATAAAAAAGATAAGATAGAGTCACTTCTCTCAATAAACTACGTAATCTCACTGGGAGACAGACTCCTCACTACAATAGAGATGTGTGTGAAGTGCTCAGAACACAGGGGAAATGATATTAATTGTTAATCTTAGTAAGGAGGATGAAATATTTAAACTAGATTTTGAAGAATGAACAAGAGTTAGAGTTCTCTGATGGGAGCTGATTCGTGACCTGGCATCTTTGACTAATGCCCAGTTCCCTGAGAGCTTGATCAGGTTGGGTTTCCAGGGAAAGCTGTGGTGTGGTGGGCAGCTGGCTTCGCAGCCCAGGAGTGGTGTGCAGGGGAATGAAGGCTGAACAGCTGTCTCCTTCCGTGGGTCCTACTGTTCACATTGACTAAGAACAGCTACACCATAGAAATGCCAGCTTTTAATTGAATCAACATCAAATAAAATTGGAAGAACCATAGGGCTAAGTATTTGGACTGCTGCTGTAACTCTGGATTCGGAGCAGAAAGAGGAACTCTAAATGCAAACCTAAAAGAAATAATGAGAGTAGAACCCATTCCATGGTGTAGCTAAAAGCTGGTCCTGAGGGAATCAGCCTATATTTGATGATTTCTAAGAGTCATTCCAGTTCTGAGAGTCCATGAGTCAATTTTCAGAAGGATTATCAAAAAGATTGATTGCCTCGAGAGTCTAGGTACCCACACAGCCACTCAAGACTCTACCATACTGATATTTCCACTAGACATTGCCTAACAAGTCTTCTATAAAAAGGCCCCCAACTGACAAGATGATTTGAACGCTGACATTGATATGAAAGTTTGCTGGCTGGAAAACATTGAAGTAGTTTTCAAAAAGCTTCTGACTCTGACTCTCTTGGGCTATAGTTTAGTGCACTGAGAACTTTTGGTTCATTACATAAGACATGTCTGCGGTTGTTATAGTTACATTTTATATGTACAGCAAACCAAACAGTGGTCCTAAAAGTAAAAAGCATATTAAGGGTCTTAAGAAATCATAGAATGCAAAATAGTGTTGTAATTTGGTATGAATGTCAATATGGTAAGCAAACTGTATTTTACAGGCAGTTAGTGTAATATTATTATTATTTTACAGAGACTTTGGTATTTCAATAGCTCCCTAATATTATAACAACAACATGGTTTAATAGCAAAGGCACCAGAGTATATACATCTAATGAAATTACTCAAGGGTAAAATGCCATGGGAGGCAGTGCTGAGCCACACATTGAATAGGCAAACTGAGAACTAGAGATTTAAATTGACCCTGCTTATTTCCTGTTCTAGCAGGTCTTTAGACATCAGCATTTACTGGAGGCTGTGAGTTGCCACTGGTATATTGAGATTGCCCTTGTGTCTTCAGCCTTTTTACTCCTGCATTAATCACTATGCACATTGTTGCCCTCATCCTGCCAGGGTAGGATAATTTTTATACATGCTTGCAGAACAAACAGTCCCTAAATTAATTTGGAAATCAGAATTTAAATATTTAAAGGAAATCTACGTTTTTTTAAGTGGGCATATACATTAATTATAGAAGGGGCGTGGAGAGGGAGAGAACACACCTTATGAAATGGGGCACAGATTCATTATACTCTTGAAGGCTGAGGATATTTCAACACCTGAATTTCCCAGTGATGCACTAGCCTCTGCAGATAAATGAGATCACAATGATGTCCATGGCCCAAGATTTTTGTTGTTGCTGTTGTTTGATTTTGTTTATACAAACGATGTTGGACTTGAGCACCTTCAAAACACCCATCCTCTGCCAAATATTTTTTAAAAATGCCTCCAGGGGCTGTCCCCCTTGTGAAAGGCTGAACAATTTCCCTTGAACTGCTGCCATACTTTTGCACACCACAGTGTCTGTCTCTGCTTTGCCCTGTACCGTGGCTCCCCTTCCATCCAGTGATGCTAATTCCTCCCAGGTACACTGGCTACCAGGTCTGGCATTGCTGCTTTTTATGTGGTACTGACCCAGGTTCTTTAGGATCCTTGAGATGCCAAATCTGGGAAGGAAAAAAAGGAAAGGGAGTAGGAAGGAAGGAAAAGGCAAGATTTTTCTTCCTGATTTATTTCATGGTTGAAAGTGCTGCTCATGCCTTGATGTGTCACAGAGTAAAGCATTCTTTGAAGGTTTTACTCACAGCTCTCTCTTAGTGAGATGCAGGCTTATCTATGTACATAAAGAAAGATCAAAAGGCAATAAATCTGGGATTCAGAATTATTTTTATTTGCTTCTCTATACTTGAAATTCTCATTTAAAAAAATTATGTGGATATTAATTTTACTTTAAAAAAAAAAGAAAAAGAAGCATCTATGGTTCAAGGTCTGGGCTTTAGTATTATGTTCCAAACCTAAAACTTAACCATGAAAAACAAAGACAGCTTATGCTTTGGAGTTGACACTTTTATCAGTGATTGATTGCTTCATATCTCATTTATATATAAAGGTCATTTATGATAATTAGAGAAAAGCCATGGTTAAAAATAAAAGATGAAGTCCAAGAAAAAGGATAGCAGAGAGAGTGCTTAAGGAAGAAATAAAAGTTATTTACTCTGATAAAAGTAAAAGACTAATGGGAAAAGACCTCGTCACTGAGGACAATGAGAAGGAAGGAAGGAGGCACTGTTTATATCAATACCTACTTCTCCATCTTTATTTTCTGTGGCACTGTATATAGAGAAATCCTGCTAGCTCTTTGATGGCTCACCTCAAGGGCTAAACTAAGAAATCCAATTACTTTTTTAGAAGCTGTCATGATGACCAGCCAAGCTGTGGCCCTTGGGGACAGTATTTGTATCCTTTGACAACAATTAATGAAACCAATAAATCAATTAGTTAAATTAAATTAAGGTCCACCCAGCTGTTTCCACAGCCTATTCATGTGTAACTAAACGTGATTACAAGGATGCCCTTGACGTGAAACGGATACAATTCAAGTGATCTTTGCTGTCTTTATGTCCTTAATGTCCCCCCCCCCACTTTATAAAATTATAGTTATTCTGCCTTTGTCTTGGCTCTATATTGGATGAACTTTGCTTGGGGGAGAGTTCTTGATAGAGGCAGCAGAAATACTCTTTGTACCCCTGAGTGGTAACTGATAACACCAGGGACCAGTTCTTTCTGTATCCCTTTCTTAGATTTAATATGTCTCATTTTTCTTCCAGAATAATCATTGTATTCATGCCCCTTTTGATTATAAGGAGGAGGTTCCTCTCTTCCTTGATGATGTCAACTCCTCCAGCTTCTGTGTTCTTTTCCAGGTCAATTCTGACTGCCCTCCTTCCCTCCCTGGATTGTGCTCTTCTTCCAGTTAACCTCATTTTACTGCCCTGCTACCCAAAGAAGTGAACTGTTTCTCCCACTTCTGTTTCCTTCCCACCCACCCCCACAAGCCAGCTTTCCCACCTACCCAGCCACCCTTCTCCATGCTATTGATTCCCTCCCTGTCACTGAACTTAGTGGACCTTCCACCAGCCTTGATCCTCCTCTCTTTGACTTTTCTCCAGAGATGGACAGAGCTGACCTGTCCCTCTTTTCTGAACTACTTTGAGGGTAGGCATGCTACACACTAGATGCTCTCTGTACCTCTTCAAATACATATTCTTTATCACCTTCATTACCTCTTACACCCATCCATTCCTTCTGTGTGTCCCTTAAATATTTATGGAGTACTCACTGGAGAGGCATTGCTCTAGATCCTAACTATAAATAAGACATGTCCTTGAGCAGCTCAGAGGGTACTAGGGGAGGCAGAGGTGGGCAAGTAGTCATAATGTGGTCAAACTATGACAAAATCTCCTGTACAAGAATATACAGGACAAAGAGGATGATTTTGCCTAGATGGACCTGGGAAGAACAAGATAGATGACACCTATGTTGAATGACCAGGATAAGAAAAATAGAAATGTCATTTCAAAACTAGAGAGAGCAGTATGCTTAGAGACCTGAAGTCATCAAAGTCTATGATTTGGTCTGATATGCAGTCTGAGACTTCGAGAGTATTGTATGTGGAAGACAGTGTTGAAAAGGTAGATTGTGGCTAGAGTGTGAAGAGCTGGAATGCTGGCCTGGGGAGTTTAAACCTTTTCACTGAAAATGTGTGAGATAAGATTTTTAAGGGGAGTCACATAAACTTACATGAGTTGCAAAAGACACTTGCCAGTAACGTGGAGGATGGATTGGAGTTAAGTACAATTTAGAATCTCATTTTGATGGTCTAGGAGAAAAATGATTAGGACCTGAACCAGGACAGCTGCAATGGGAATGGATATTAGACATCTTGTGCAGATAAAATGGATAAAGGATAGTGTTGATTAGATGTTGAGGATTAGAGATGGAGGAAAAACAATTAAAGATAATTCCAGTGGTTCTGAAAAAATTTTAGATGATGTCGTACCCCTGTGAAACATTTTAATACTTTCTCACTGTCTCATTGCAGAGTTTGAAATAGAAGTTTCTGTATCAATGAACATTCTTTTGATAACAAGTAAAAGGAATGAACTCTGATTAACCAGTCAACAATAGAAAAAGATTTGAATAATCTGGCATTGTGAAGGTCATAAGAAATTCATAAATATTTTCTCTAGAATTTTATTCTGGAAATTAATTTATTTTCTACCACCCCAGCCTCTGGGTTCTTAGTTCAAATAGGCACACCCTCAGGTTCTGATTGGCTAACTTGAGCCAGGTTTTTCCTTAGTCTCATTCAACTGGGGAACAACTGACAGACTCTATCGCCCTGCCCACTAGAGGGCTTGTGTATAAACATCTAACAAAGTAGGACCCTTCCTGAGTTGGGCGGATGCCCCATGGTGGGTGTGCTGTCTGCTCTGAGTTAGGGACTCACTTGAGAATCTGATGAAAACTGATGGGATCTCTTCTGAGAAAAAATACACAATCACAAAAATACATTTTGGCATCCGTGAGCCAGTTACAAACTATACACAAGCCTTTTGCCTAAAGAATAAAGCTCATGCGTCAGAGCCTGACTTGCTAAGGCTTCATGGTTTCATTTCTAAGGGCCCTTCACGGGTCTTGTACCTTATTCTTCCTTCCTCAAACACTCACGGTGAAAAACAAATTGCTTTCCCAACTCTGAACTTTTAATCGCGTCACTTCTTTTCTTTGTGAAGAGTGTCCAAATCCTCTATTGAAATCCTACGCATCCTTTAATGGTCGAACTAAAGCCTGTTCCTTTTATGATGGGTTGACTCATCTGTCAAGACAGGAGTGACATCCCCTCTCTTCTTGTCACTGATAATGCTTTCATACCTATTTTTCTCTTGACATTTATTACTTTCTTCTTTAGTTGTAGTTATAACAGAGTTTATAGATTCTACAGAGTTTATCTTTGCTTTTGGATTCTAAGGTACTCAGAACAGAAACTGGGTGTTCTTCTGCCTTGTGTCTTGAACCTCTAGTGTTTTCTGCTTATGTGGGGCACTCAAAAAATGTTTGTCAAATGAGAGCAAGGCTGCTTATGGGGGAAGAAAGCGCCCTGTCTAACTCAATCCTGTTTGTACTTTTACAAGTTCTTTTTTTCCCCCAAGGAATGAGTCCTTTTCTTATTTTTGTTTTTGCTGTAGTTGTGTTCTCAGGTTTTGTGTTTTCTCTCTCTCCCTTGGCAAATCCCATCTTCTTCTTTTTCTTCTTTTCAGATTTCCTCTTGGATATAAAGTTTTTCCCCTTCAGCTTTTAAAATTATTAATAACTCTCATTATTAATTTAATGACTTTCATGTTTTCATTCATTTAAACTCTGGCTTCATTATTCACAGGTGGGAAAATTCTGATCAGTTTGGGAAGCATACTCCCTTCATTGAAATGCATTGTTTCAAATGCACTAAATTGGAGCTGTGAAATCACAGAAGGGAAAATTGTGTCTGATATTTTGTTTTAAATGGAGGTATTTTTTGCTTATTTCCATTGCACTTTACTATTCCCACTTTCTTAAAAATGGTCAAATTGGGAATCACCAGTAAGATATTTAAATTAACTTTAGCTAAATGAAAGAGTCCCTCCTCTTTGAAGTGCAAAATCACACTTATATAGGAAATGGCCCGGTAGGAATTCTTTTCCTTTGGACTGTTTCCTGGTGGAACTGGGCTGGGTGGGTGGGACAGGGAGGCTTTGCTAGGCCATGCATGGAAGAACAGCATCCTCTGCTGGTGGGAAGGCCTCTGAGGCTTGAGAGGCCAGAGTGTGGACAGTCAACAAAGCTTTGGAAAATTCTTGGCTGGCATATCCATTTCAGATTGGAAATCAATTTAAGATTTCTTATGCTTATCACCATGATATAACTGAAACTTAGTTAACCTTGTTCCATTGGAAATCAGCAATAAATCCTCTCTTCCTCCTTTCCATTCTCCCCCAGGGCTTTCTTAACTATTAAGAATTGCTCTAACTCTTAACCCCCTTGGAAATTCTCATTATGCAAAATTTTTATTATAGTTCCATAACAATGTATGGTGGTTCAAAGGGAGCAACAGGATGTTATCATTATTGTCAAGTATTTCATTAGAAACTGGCTACGATGGTGTTCTTGGGGTCTCTATGTGGCTTCCTTGTTAGTGAGCACATCTCATATAATGATGTCTTCTTGCTGTTTACAGACCCTTGGCTGGGGTCCACAACCAGCCACTGTTGGATGAAATTTCCATCTGCAGCAAATTTGTGTGAAATGAGGGTAACTTGTGTTTATTGTAGAAATGTGGGGGGCTGTTTGCTGTGGCTCACGCCTGTAATCCTAGCACTCTGAGAGGCCAAGGTGGGTGGATTGCATGACCTCTAGTGTTCAAGACCAGCTTGAGCCACAGTGAGACTTGTCTCTAAAAATAGCTGGGCATTGTGATGGGTGCCTGCAATCCCAGCTACTTGGGAGGCTTAAGACAAGAGAATGACTTGAACCCAAGAGTTAGAGGTTGCTGTGAGCTATGATGCCATGGGATTTTACTGGCGGAGACAGAGTAAGACTATGTCTAAAAAAAAGGAATGTGGTACTTGACATTTTCTTCTATCTTATAAAGACCATGTTGGTTCAGCTTGCCTTTTCCTCCCTTGGATGCCTGAAGATGAACAAATTCGCCCCAAATTACTGGCTTTATCATGCAATTCATAGCATCTTGCAAAGTGGCATTTCTCTAGGACAGGAGGGAAAATAAGGTGAGGTAAAGTTAAGGACAAATGATCACTGGGAAAGTATACTGTCTTTTATAAGCTTTATTAATTGTGAAATTTCATCCACCTATCCCTGTGACTGTCAGGCACATATGGTTTGCTGCCATCATGACTGACAAGTTCCCCAGAGTGACCTTCTGTTGTCTGAGAGCATATGAAGACAGGAAAATATTCCAAACGTTTTTTCAATAGAAATGTCCCCTGAAATTTCCATTTGTAGGCATTTTCATATGATCTGGATGGATCATCAGTTTCTTTCATTAGTGTGTTTCAAGGACTGTGGTCCATGCTGTTATGTTTTATCTCTAGCTCATTTGGAATTAAAGAAGTTCCCAATATCATATCAGTACATTTCCTAAATTTCAAATTAGTTTCAATTTGTTTTAAGAATGATACTCAGTTTTTTTTTTTTTTCAGGAGGCTTGAAGCAGATCTGAACCAAGTCTGGGTTTATCAACAGTTTTCTTTGCTCTGGTTTTATGAAGAAGGTTAATATCTAGCAACTAATATCCACATATATTCTTTTGCATTACAATCATAACTATATTCACTTACAGTTCTATATTCTAATTTCTTTATGATGGAGCAATTAGCATTAAACCATCCTTGAGCTTATTATGATTACAATGGCTGCTATAATCATAGTTAGTCATAACTATAATTATCATCACAAATATAGTGGCTATTAAACTAAATTTTAATAACTCACTCTATCATTAATATAATTGTTATTATTAACTTTGTGCCCTCTTATAAGCTGCATAATAATGAATAATTGACAGAGATGTAGAAATATGAATCACAGAGCACAGAGTGAGAAATCTCATGCCCTGTACAAATGGATTAAGTACCAAAAGTTTATTTATAAGTTTATAGTTTAAAACGCAACACACTCTTCTCACTACTAATAGTTTTATAATTCATTCTGGGTCTTTCAAGCTAGCTTCTGCCTCAAAATCTATTGAAACTATAATGTAGATAAATATAAAACTAGCAGGACAAGCAAGGATTGCGGGCTCCGGGCAGTATCAAGCCACGCGTTTCAGGAAGAAAACAGGAAAAGAAATTGTCTTTTCTTTTTTGGAAATGAGGTTGATTACAGGGAAAATTTAGTAATAGCAATTTTTTCCCCTCACCTTCAGTCAGTCGCTTTCACCTTATATTAGCCTGAGCTAAGTTCACTGTGATGGAATAAGCTCACCCCAAAGTAATGCCAGGATGTTGGGAATATGGCTATTTCATTTACAGTTAGGCTCACGGGGCAGGGGAAATGAAAGCACACCCTGGGAATGGGCGTCCACCCACGTGTTGGGAGCCTGTCCTTGCCTGTGGCTTGTCTCCTCCTTACCTGGGCCGGGAGTTTGGGATGCACTTCCTCCAGTTGTTGTAGAAGATTGTGGGACGCCAGAGAAGAAATCTAGAACTTAGTAGCTTTCATGCCTCTATTTATTCTCCTTCACCCTTAGTTGACCATCTACAGATCTGGCTTCCATAGTCTCTCCTACTGCTGCCCTCTACTGGCTGTTCTCTGGATCCCAGTGTAGTGTAGGCTACCTTCAATTTCATACTTCCATCCTGTGCCCTCACATTTCCTAATTTTTCATTTATACTGCTCCTGATTTTATCTCCTCAGAACCATTTATTAATCATTGACTCTATCCCCAACACTATGGTGTTAGTCCCCCCCTTTAAAAAATATTTTCAGTTTTTTTTGGCCTATGTAATAACATCTAATTTTTTGAATAAGGGTCTTTAAGACTCAGCCTTCCACCACTCTTTGACAGTCATCTCCTAGTATTCTATACTTCGCTAATATGGTTTTCTGAACACAGCACACATGGGCTCCTCTTTGAATATTTGCTCATACTGTTCTCTCTGCCAGGAAGGTCTTCCCTCTTATTTTCCTGTCAAACACTTGCCAATCATTCACTAGCAAATTTAAATTTTTTCACAAAGTATTTGTGAAATTGTATTTACTTACCAATCGCTCTTCTCCCTCATCTTAAAAGTAGTATTAATTTTCTAATTAATTAGAATTAATCTTCCCTACATCCTTTATGTATCAATCTATAGCAATACTTCATTGGTCAGGTCTCTGTCAGTCACCTGCATTGTGCCAGGCACTATTATAGATATGGAGGATGAACAATGCAGGCAAATACCCTGCCTCAGAGGAGCTTACTTTCACACATTTTGGCCTGAGAACCTAAAAGAATAGATTTGTCATTTACTGAGAAAGATTGTGAGTGGAACAGGTTTGAGGGTAAAATTTGGAATCTGAATTTTGGAATAAGTTCCAGAGGTCTATTGTACAATATGTGGACTATTATTAATAACAATATATTGTATTCTTGAAAATTGCTAAGAGAAAATATTTTAAATATTCTCATCACAAAAAATACTAAGTATATGTATAAAGTAATGCATATATTGAGCTATTCTACAATGTGTACATATTTCAAACATCCAGCTGGGTGCAGTGGCTCATAGCTGTTATCTTAGTATTTTGGGAGGCCAAGGCAGGAGGATTGCTATAGCCTAGGAGTTAGAGGCCGCAGTGAGCTATGATGACACCACTGTACTCCAGCCTGGGCTGAGGTAACAGAGTGAGATCCTATCTCTAAAAAAACAAAACAAAAGAAAGCTTAAACCTCAAAACATTCTGTTCTACATAATAAATATATACAGTTTTTTTCAAATAAACAAATAGATAATTTTTTAAAGAATGCAGTTTTTAGCCATTGAATGTGAAATGCTACTGGAATGAGTCTAATATATGGGGGAAAAGGTCTACATTTGAGAATTGCCAAATATATATGTGTCTAGAAGGCACTTGAAAGTCATTTGATTGGATAAGACCTTGTGAGTAAGAATGAAAAGAGAAGAGATGCCTGGGGCCACATGAATGCTGGAAAGTTAGTCCAGGAGATCAGCGGGAGCTGCCAATATGGTGGAAGGAGACCCATGAGACAGCATTAAGTGAGGAAGGTGGTTCAGGAAGGGAGGTGGCACCCAACTGTGTCAATGTTGCTGATGAGCTGAGAAAGATGACTAAGAATTTTCTTTAAATCAGCAATGAGCTGGTCACGGGGGACTCCACAAGTAGTTGATTTGTGAGGTTAGGAGAGGTGGAGAAGAGAGGATGTGTAGGTATCAAGAATGGACAATTATTTCTAGTGTCCAGGAGGTAGGGAACTCAGGCAAGGGCTGGAGGAAATGTGAGTGGGAGAGCTTACATTCGTTTGCATGTTAATGAACGGATGCAGCAGAGACAGAAAACTTCACTTTCTCTCATTTATGAGAGAAAAGGACAATTGCAGTGCAGCGTCCTTCAGTGGGGAACAAAGGGTTGTCCTTGGACCGGAGCCCTGACTATTCATCCACTGTGGGAAGAGAGGCAGATGTTGCTATCTTGGTAGATTTGGAAGTAAAGATGGTGGTGGTTGTTGTGGAAGTTATGGAAATTCTCAGCTTTTTCTCTTTTTTTCCTGAGTGAAATTAGCCAGTTTCATTGACAGTGAGAGAGAGGGAAAAGGCTTAGAAATTTGAGGAAAGAGCAGAAAGCGTGAATGCGGATCTAGGAAAAAAGGGAGAATTCATCTTCTTTGTGTTCTCGGGTTTCTTTTCAATTCTGTCTTCCCCGTTTCCTCCCCAGACTTCCAGCAGGGTCTCTTCCCTAGAAAAGAGACTTGAAAAATGTTGGCACCATTAATGGATTGGAAACTCTTTCTCTTTAAAGCCTGGGCATTGAGGATCAATGGTTCAAGGCTATTTCAGAGGCTTTGGATAATTAGACTATCCTCTCTTTTTAAATTTACTCACAACATTTTCTATCTTTCTGTATTTTAAACTAGGAGTTCAGCATGCTTGCATCCGAGCCACATGTTGCAAAAAAAATGTGTTTCTGTTGACATCAGATAAGAGTTGAGTTGTGAAATACATCTCTTTAAAGGATTAACCATGCTTCCAAAAAGGCTCTTTGTTGTGAGATTTGCTACCAGATGGGGAATTCTAGGCTCTGGATGTTAACAGTATTCTTGTGATTGCAGAAAAATAGCTCCAATTTTGTGTAAGCAAAATGAACATATATATGTAAAACATGATGACTTTGTAAGTAGATATGCAAATAAGAATGAAAAAACATAGTTAAGTTGCTTACGGATTAGAGAAATGAAAATGGAAAAAGATTGCTTCTTAATTAACCAGAGCATGCCTAGAAAATACTATCTCTACCACTTACTTTCCCAGCATGGTTTCAGGAGCTGGGATGGCAGGCAGAAGAAATATTTGATACAGTTCTGACTCTCAGAGAAGCAGTCCTTATTTTAAAATATTGGAAGTTTGCTAATATAAGGTGTAGCAGCAATTTTGAAAGTGTTAGAAATCTAGTTTGGACTGAAGCAGTTGGGAAAGGCTTCCTGGAGGATGCAGACCCTGTACGTTGGAGAACTCTTATTTCTCTGTGTATAACTTTTGTCCAGGTCTATTTTCATAAAGTGGGGACTCTGTTTCTCAACTCCTACATACTAGGCTTGCTCTCCAATTAATTTTGTATGTGTGTAAATTATTATTCCAGTTTCATATTTAAAGTCCACTGGGTGGCTTGGTGCTGTGGGTACCCTGGTGAACAATGTTGTGTCTGCCCTTGAAAAAATTGTAGTATAATGGACAGAGGCTGGCTTGTATGTATCCTTTTTGGCTTTGACAATAGAAGTTTCCACTTCTTGCCAATCGATATATTAATACTTCAAGAAAAATATATTTGGGAGTTGAACCACAGAAGGTACTGGAATGAAGTATTTACCCAGCAAGGCTCCTGAACTGCTGCTTGGTGGGGGAGATTGAAGGGTTACAAAGGGCAGCTGTACGGTGTGCATAGGTTGAATCTGTCTTGAGTTTAGTATCCAAGCAGGTGAATTTCCTTCCAGAATAGCCTTCCCTCTTCCTCCCACTAGCAGACATGATTGATGAGAGGCTTCACCTGCAGCAGATTCTATGCTCTCAGGTGTAAGAGGACAGGAGACAATTGGTCCACTGACTTTAGCATGTGTTTTTAGGTCACCTCTTCTGTGCAAGGCACTAATACAGATGCAGAGTGACAAAGGCAAGGCTCAGGAGCTTGTACAGGTCAAACATCTTTTATCTCAAATGCTTAGGACGAGAAGGGATTGGGAGTCTGGATTTTTTTCTGAACTTTGAATATTACATATACATAATGAGATATCTTGGGTATGGGACCCAAGTCTAAACAGGAATTTATTATGTTTCATATATGCCCTATACACATAACCCTGAAGGTCATTTTATACAATCTTTTAAAATAATTTTGTGCATGGAGCAAAGTTTTGACAGTGACTTATCGTATAAGGGTCCGGTATGGAGTTTTTCACTATGGTACCGTGTTGGTGTTCAAAAAGTTTTGGACTTTAGAGCATTTTGCATGTTCCAATTAGGGGTGCTCAATCTGCATTTGACCGTAGGAGATAGGCAATGAGCAGATAGATAAATATGTCATATGTCATGTAGTGATTCATGCTACGAAGCAAAGCAAAACAAAATTGTGTAAGGCTGGAAGTGGGGCTCATGCCTGTAATCCTTGTACTCTGGGAGGCCAAAATGGGAGGATTGCTTGAGCTTAGGCACTTGAGGACACTAACGTGAGCAAAAGCAAGATCCCCATCTCTACTAAAAATAGAAAAATCAGCCAGGTGTTGTGGTGTGAGCCTGTAGTTCCAGCTACTAGAAGGCTGAGGCAGGAAGACTACTTGAGCCCAGGAGTTGGAGATTGCTGTCAACTATGATGATACCACTATATACTACTCAGGGAGACAGAGCAAGACTGTATCTCAAAAAGAAAAACAAAAAACAAGCAAAACAAAACTGCCTAAAATGGAATAAGGGGAGGGAAGAAGGGAAGGGGAAAGAGAGAGAAAAGAGAGAGAGATGAGAGAGTGAGGAGAGAGAAAAGAGAGAGAAAGGGAGGGAGGGAGAGAGAAAAGAGAAAGGGAGGAAAAGAGAGAGAAAAAAAGAAAAAAGAGAGAGGAGAGAGGGAGAGAAAGGGAAGGAAGGAGAGAAAGAGAAAAGAGAGAGAGATGAGAGATTGAGAGGGAGAGAGAAAAGAGAGAGAAAGGGAGGGAGGGAGAAAAGAGAAAGAGAGGGAAAGAGAGAAAAAGAAAAGAGAGAGAGAAGAGAGAGAGAGAGAAAGAGGGAGAGAGGGAGAGAAAGGGAAGAGAAGGAAGGAGAGAGAGAAAAGAAAGGAGCGATGGAGAGAGAGAGAGAGAAGAGAGAGAGGACAGAGAGAGAGAGAAGGAGAGAGAAAAGAGAGAAAAAAGAGAGACAGGGTGAGACAGGGAGGGAGAGAGAGGAGAGGGGGTGAGAGAGAAAAGAGAGAGGGAGAGAGAAAGGAGAGAGGGGGAGAGAGAGAGAGAAAAGAGAGAGGGAGGGAGAGAGAAAGGAGGGGGGAGAGAGATAGTTATGCAATTTTAGGCTTATGGTCAGAGAAATCCCCTCTGATAATGTGAGATTTGAGCAGAGACCTGAAGAATACAAGGAAGGGAGGAGGCTATGGGTCTATGGAGAAGCTCATTTCAGAAAAACAAGTGGCTGAATGAAGAAGGCCGGGAACTGAGGGATTGTCCAATGAGCAGGTGCAAAAGATGAGGCTCCTGGGAGGTTGGCATAGCTGTGGGTGTGGCTGGACTCACAGGAGCACAATTGAACCATCCAGAACTCCCTCCTTAGCCACGTGGACTGGGTTTCCCCTGCCGCATAGGATGATTTGATCTCTCTCAGAGTTCCGGCTCTGTCATCCCAGAAAACCCTCCCGTCATTTTCATGAAGTCCTCCAGCTGTTGCTACTCCTGCTTAAAGAACTGTCCAGCTCTGCACTGTGCAGAGGATCCCTCTCCCTCCTGGGGGCCTCAGAGTCCAGGAGCATCCTGTTCTTGCCACCTGGGCTGCTCCTGCTGCTCCAGGGGCTCACCCCCTCCTCATTGTTACATTTCCTTCATCACAACGGTCTCATCTCTGCTTCTGTGTATTTGCTGAAACTTTGTGGACCGTCCTCACTCAGCAAACCACATGGCTTGGTCCCACTGCCGCGTTAGGTCCCAGCCGTGGTGTCCCTGCCTCAGAAAGCCCTTGTTGGAACACTCAATCCAAAGTAGCTCTGCCCCTCTCAGCATCCCCGTTTCCTTCATAGCTCTTATTGCTAAAAAACTGCAAATGACCTTAGTTATTTAATTGTTTATTAAATCTCAGTTTGTGAGAACAAAGACTTGTTTTGTTCACTGTCACCTCCGAGGCCTGTCAGAATGCCTGCATATAGGAGGAATCTTACATTAACTCTAAACATCAGTAAATGAGAGAAACACTATAAATCCCCTGAGTTTGGCAGACCCTACACAATGATCACAGTCAAGATTCTGGTGGGTGAAACTAAGTAAGCTGTATCCTGAAAGAATTCTTCCTTAGCAGGGCTTACTGTGGCCTGGGTGCTACATCATATTAATATATTCCAGGTTCGATCCATTGACCCCTTTTTATTCTAATAGAGAGAATAATCTGGTTCAGACTATTTGTATTTTAATGTCTACGCCTTGTGTGTCTGAATGGATTAATACAGACCCAGTATGGAATTGCTTGGAGAAAAGGTACTGGCGTTTTGAAACTGCGAGACTCAGATTTTGTTTAACGGTGCATTGTTCAGGCATTCATTGGATGACAATGTGAGAAATGATTTTTCCTGCCTCTGCTGTCAGGTGGTCTGATTCACTGAGATACGGGGGGAGTGGGGAAGGGTGCGCCTTCGGGGGGAGAAAAAACTATGAATGCACTGGTTTCTTTGGAATCAAGTGAGAAAATGAAATCTGATTTTGTGTTTATTCAGCTGCTGGGAAAGAACACAGCTGTAACAATAATCCATGAGAGAAAGACATTTGACGGGGACACTTTCTCACTTGTGCAGACTGTGCCCTGCCTGGGGACTGCTCTCTGGCCTGCTCCTTGCCTCAAGCCCTTCTCTTTTTGGGGTAGGGTTGTATCACCAGCAAAAAATAAAACCTACAGTGCCTGCACCTTCCCCAGGAGAGGTGGGGGAGGGACACAGTGCAGGAGAAGTGAGTCTGCTTTTCATAAAAAACAGAAACAAAAACAGTCAAACAACAACAAAAACAACAACAAAAAAACCCCTGAGAGGAACAGGTTGAGATCAGTCTTCCCATTAGTCTATCGGAAGAACAAATACTACTACATTAGAGAATGGCCCATTTATAAATAACGAAGAGAACGTAAAATAATATATGCAGAAAAACAGAGCTCATGTTTCAGTGTAGGAAACTGCCCGGAGAACACAGATACCCTCAATTCTCTCTCCCTCACCTACACATGGAAATGGACAAATCATTTCATCTTCTTTGGCAAAAATAATAACAATAAGAAAACCCAAACAGTGGCAACAGCTACACTACCTGCTTATTTAATATTTAAAGTAAAAGTAAAAATAAATAAATAAATATAGTGAAAGTACTTTGACTTCACCTTGGTCTCACCAAATGGGGTTTAACCTTAAAATGAAAGTTTTGTCATCGTCATGACTTAATTTTGGCTAACCCTAGTCCTCCCTTCCTCATCTATATGGTGTGGATTACTGCATGGTCTGATGTGGTAGCCAGTCGCCACATATGGCCATTTAAATTGAAATTAATACAATTACAAATGTATTTGCTCAGACACTAGCCCCACTGTAAGTGCTTGATAGCCCCAAGTGGCCACTGGCTGCTGACCTGCGCAGATACAGGATGTTTCCATGGGCACAACACTGCTCTGGAAACTAAAGGCACGTGTCAGAGGGAAGCCTGGTGTACGAGAGGTTTTCAAGGTTTTTTTTTTTAATCTAGGGAATAATTTCTTGAACAAAACCGTATGTGGAAACTCAATATGTACAAGCAATAATTGTGGAGCTGCTCTTATCAAAGTTAAAATAGAAGGTTCTGGGTCCCTGCTCATTACTACCTATTCTCACCTACCTAAACCTTCCAGGTCACCGCAGAGCACAGGTTGAAAATCACTAGTGCAGTTGTGTCGTCTTTGGAGCGAGCATACGTGGGTTTGAATCTTGGCTCTTCCTCTTACTAGCGTGAACTTGGCAGTTCGGGGAACTTTCTGAAAGTCAGTTTTCTTGTCTATAGCATACATTGACTATCTCCGAAGGTTGTACAGGCAGGTTTAATTTTCTCATTTCTCAGATGAAGAATTGAAGCTTGGCACAGCTGCATGCCCGCCAGACGGCCACCCAGCGAGCGGAGGCCAGAGCCGGGACCAAACCCAGTCCTTTCTCGGCGCTATTTCACTCCACTGCTTTACAATTTCCTGTTCAAATTGAAATTTTTCAAGCCAAGCCACTTTTTAAAAAACCAGCTGTCTAGATGTCACTAGTGATTTTTTATTTCCTGAATCAATATAACATGTGAATACTTCTAAATGTATTGAAGCAGAAGTTGCCACCCTTGAACTAGCAAACGCTGTTTAAGTCAAATCTTCTTTGATACCCTTCATACTTCTTTGATATGCTTCATGCTCCTTTCTCTGCAGAGGTGGAAAATAAGAACAAGCAAGCACAACTCCCTGACTTATCACACTCTCTCGAAAGAGAAGGGATATGTCTGAAAAATCCACATTTTCAATGGGGGAATTGGAAGCCAATACTTTTTTTCAGAGTGGGTCTGAAAAGCACACTCCTGTTTCATGGGCCCCGCACAAGACTCAGCTGACCTGTGACCTCTGTCATTTCCAACAACCGATGGCCACTCAGGGAGAGTTTTGACAGACAGATCAGAAAGCTTACTGGTTTTCTTTCTTTCTTTCTTTCTTTTGCACTTTTGGCCGGGGCCAGGGTTGAACCCGCCACCTACTCCTTGAGCCACAGGTGCCGCCCAATCTTACTGGTTTTCAATGCTGAAATAACTAGTGGGTGATTTTAGCATAAGTTAACCAGGAGTTGCAGAAATTTCGTGATTATCAGAAAAATCCTTGCTGTGACTGAGACACTGCTGGGCTCCCCCTGTGGCCCTAGCTGCCACTTTCTCCCTCCAGGTGGGAGTTTCTATCATAGAGCGGCCTTGGGAACTTTGTCATGGGAAGAGCACAACTCGATGGCAGGAAGCCCCTGGTGGAGGCTTGAAGATGGTGGCAGAGAGGAAGCCAGGGGACAAGAGTGGCAAAGGGGAAGCCAGGGGATGAGGGCTGCATGGATGGCTTTTGTCAGTGTGTGACTGGGGACAAGCGTGCTAATGTCTCTGTGACTCAGTTCCCTCTTCTGTACTTTGCTTAGGTCTATTTGCTTTCCATTTTGTCTTTTCTTTGATTTGTTGAAGTCCAGTTCTGTCACTGACAATGAAAACCAGTCGATAGCCAGACCACAGCTGCTGCTTTGGAGCTGGCATTGCCACGCACCCTGGGTCTCTCCTGGGACTGCTCACAGGTATTTTTGACGTGCTTCATAACAGAGGCTCTACTTTCTCAGGATACACTAGGTAAAAATTTGTGTGGGACAGTGGAGATGGCAGCCGCAGCAGCGGGTGGGTGCCCTGACAGACAGCACAGTTCTCCTATGTCCCGTAGCCGCTGGCTGGCTCATCCTTGCACGCTTTCCTTAAGCCAGATGGAGAGGACAGATGCAGAGTTAGCTTGTATTTCTACTTTCATTTTCCCAAGTACAATGGATTCTGTTCTGCTCCTGGATATTTTTCCTATGCCACAACTCTGATGATGCAGCTCTTCTCCCCCGTGGCCACCAAATGAAGCCCCAGCTGTGCTGTATGCATTCTCCTTGCCTTACTTCTCAGCTATCTAGACTTCCTCGGCATTCCTCAAAGTGGGAGAAAGTCTGCGGTCCTTTCCCCACCTACCCCCAAGAAGAAACGTTTAGAATTTTGGCTTTCTTTAATTTGAGCCAGCTCCCCCTCCACTGTGCCCTCTGCTTTCCCTACAACTATTTTTGAATCAATGCAATGATAATCAAACTTTAATATCTTAGTTATAAAATATAATAGCTTATTATTAATAAACTATCCAGCCTAGTCCAAAAGTGGCACAAGATGGGGAATGGGGCCAGTGCTTTTGACAGGACACTGCCAAGAAAGGCTTGACTGCCAGGGACACTTGAGTGTGTAAATACTCGGTGTCCTAAGGATGAGTGTGGAAGTGAGGCCTGGACATGGCACTGAAGGTGCACAGAGCAGCGCAGAAAGGAAAAAAGGAGGCACACTTCAGTGTCCCCAAGCATCCCCAGAGTTATCCTCGGGCACTCCCTACTCTACGGTTCCTTAAGAAATGCTTCTCTCACGTGAACAAAGCATATCCAAGACATTTTTTAATGTTCTGCTTTGCCAAGTACAGAAGGAACTTTCCAGTAGAGAAATATAAGAATTGGGGGAAATCCTTTCAGTTGTGTATATGAGGCAATTCTGCTGTAGCATCATCTGCTGGGGACCTTTGAGAAAAGAAGTGTTCATTTCCATGAATTCAAATCAAGTGAGTCTTTACCTAGGGTTTGGAAGAGATTATATTTGTTCAGGACAAAGAAAAAGAATACAAGTCTACAACTTTCCTGAGAGTGAGGTGAATTTTCCTATAGTGTAGAAATGGATGCATGAGTTTCAAGTTTGACTAGCAAAATATTAAAGAATTTTGCTCTTCTAAATCATAAAGATTGTTTATGTTCTCCTATTCTTCCTATCAACTGGCTGTGTGGAAGGTCACCTATATAGTCCTTTCCAATTGATTAACAGGTTAAGTCCTCTAAAATGTTTTCTGGACCAATTGATGAAAGAAGAAAGAGATGCCTAACAGTTTTAAGTCCTTTTTATTTCTGTCATAAAGATGATTCTGGTGTAAAACCAAGAAATTCTTCCTAATGTGAATCAGGAAACACAGCTTTCATAGTAGAAGCGAAACACAAATCAGATCACCAACAAGTTGTCCTACCAGTGGGGGGGCACCATTATCCATAGCCTTTGTTCCCCAGGGCAATACTGACAATAAGACTATATTTTGTAAAATTTAGAGAAACTGACTCCTTTAGTTTCAAACTGTTCCATTAGAAGTACAGCTCTTTTAGTTTACTTTTAGGTTATAATAATAGATGTAAGGCTTTACAGCTCAAGACTTCCTCTCTTACATGTTTATTTTCAGTAATATGAATTGTAGAAATATAGTGGTACTAGTACTAGTTGCAATAATTAATTTTCTACTTTATTGCTAGTATTCTATGAATCCTACTGCTTTTATTTCAGCTACTCCTATTATTGCTATAGTATCAGTTGTGCAGGTGTTATGTGTTAGACACACAATGTTTGATGCTTATAAGCCCTTCTGTGAGGTGACCTGGAATTTGGTCTTTGATATATCTGTCTCCAAAGGTCATACTTTCGCAACATGCTTTGTTCCTTATCTTCCCCTCACAATATGGCCATAGCTGCATAATCCCTACCTACATAGAAAATGTGTTAAAATATGCACAGTCCAAGAAGTGCGAACTTCAAAGGGCCGTGCAGGAAGTGCAAATGGTTGTCCAAAAATGGACTGTTTCCTTTGTGTTCACTAACTCTGGCTTGTCTCTAAAGCGTCAAAGTTATCTTAATGTCATTTTAAAGGCAATTGAAGGAGCATCCATGGAGATAAATGGTGCCTGCAGCCTGTTGCTGAATGCATATTAAGTTCTATTCACGGATTTCCTAGCAACCAGAGCCCTATGACGCACGGAGTCAGTGAGCTTGCGTTATACTCATGTGGAGAAATTAAATCACTTGGAATTTATTATTAATATTTTTAGAAAGTCTCACTAGATTAGCTGTTCAAATTGTGTTATCCGAGTTTCTATCAGCAGTTAGGACCAGTCACATCCGAAGTCATTGAGGACGCTGTAATTTTCACAAAAGTGCCAGTCAGAGATTATCTTTGTTTTAATATTTTTGACAGTTAAGGATTTGGTTGAGAAATAAGAAAATTTAAAAAAAAAAAGAAATTTGCTCTAGCAGCTTGTGATTTTGGCAAAGTTCTCAAACTTGAGACAAACATAATATAAATGAGCAGTAGGCATCTTCATGAGAAGAGACAACAAGCTCATTTGCTTCCAAGAGACATGGTGAAACTCAAGAACATAAATGTAACAAACCAGATCTGCACAGCACATTCTATAAGGGGAAGGTGGAATGTTTTTCATATTAGGATTCACTGAATATATTGTTCTGCAGGCTCAGAGAACATTTGTTCTTTATAATTCCAACTAAAGTGGTACAGGCATCTCACAAGTTTCTCTCAAGTTTTATCCAAGTTTTATTTGCTATACAAGTCAAATATACATGTGGTTGGCTGTAGTGTTAATGTGGCATGCAAATGCATGGACAGACATGCACACATACAACTGACTGTTCTTAAATTTAGGAATCTCGTTTCTGAACTTAGGTTTACTATACAAAGTCCCTCTAAGGTACTGAGACCTCTTTAAAAAACAAATTTGGATGAGATATCCAAATGAACATGACTTTTTTTTTTGAGAATGGGGTCTCCTTCTGTTCCACAGGCTGGAGTGCAATGTTATCATTATAGCTCACTGCAGCCTCAAATTCTTGGCTCAAGTGATCCTCCTGTCTCAGCCTCCTGAGTAGCTAGGAGTAGAGGCTTTCACCACCACACTAAGCTAATTTAAAAAAATTTTTTTTTTTTTTTTTTTGGTAAAGAAAAGTTCTCACAGAGTTGCTCAGGCAGTTCTCAAACTCCTGGCCTCAAGTTATCCTCCCACCTCATCCTCTCAAAGTTCTGCGAATACAGGTGTGTACCACCACATCAGGCCTACATGAGGTATTCGAAAGCATGGCTACTTGTATGTCAACTTGAGAGGTTTGCTACTTAAATCTAATGATTCTACTTTGCTTGGAATGTTTTTAAAACTTCAATTTTAGAATCGCCTTTACTGGCATAGTTTTATAAAAACACCATTGGGGTAAAAAGTCTTCCTTTGAATATACATTTGATGTCTGCTTCTTGGGTGGTTATTAAAACTGGATATTACCTATTAGAGTTCTTATTACCCGTTACCCAAAATTATGAAAGTGAGAAAACATCATCATGCACCAGTCGCAAAATGAGATCAGGTTGTCTCAGTGAATGAAGCCAATGAGGTGGCAATCTGATGGATGAGTCCAACCCACCTGTGTCCTTGATGCTGGTATCAAAAGTTATCAGAAGAAGAGTTCCTTCATGTGGAACCAATTGCTTATATAATCTTCATGACTAATGTAGAATATTTCCAGGTAACAATGAGAATCAGAAGGTGAACTGAGGTTTTTCACAAATGCTTAAAACATACACTCTCATTGGATACTTGAAACCAAATCATTAAAAGCACAACTCATCAAGTATCTATAAAAGTTATCTAAATTTTCTCTCCTTAAGCTACTTGTTTTTCATGAAAACAGCATATTTAAGAGTATCAGTTACATACATGTGTTACTCCTATCTTAATTATCACCAAAGTAATGTGAAGAGTTATACAATAAAACCTTTAAGGAAAGAGTAAATCAATGAGTGATGTAGGAACATGTGCTAGAAGAGGCAAAACCTTTCTAGCAATCAAGGTTACCAGGAAATCACTGTAGGTTACCTAATCTCATAATATGGTATGAATAAGCATTTCAGTTTCTCAAGATTGCCAAAAGGATGTCTCTGTGAGGGTGTTTATATAACTCACATTTACACACAGTGCTCAGAATTTTGGTTAGAAATTTTATAAAATACTGGATTTTTCTTACAAAGCTGTTTATTGCATGGATAAGGAACATTGATAAAAGCAAGGGCTTAATATCAAAGTAGAATTCAACAAAAGAGTAGATCTAGGTTATTTTAAATAACCTTTGGTTGACTAGTGCCCCAAGCTATTTTGAACTTGAGCCACGCTGGTTGAGTGTGCTGGAGAAGTGGACTAAGAAGTGTCCAGGCTGAAGCCACAGTTGATCAAGACCTCTTCATCATGGCCAGTGGAGGGTGTGACCTACTCTGTCTAATTTCCATTAAGCCCAGTGTAATCAAAAAGTCTCTTTGGAAGAGCAGTTGAGAAAAGGTACCCCATAGAAAACCTACTGGGGTCCCCAGTATGGTGGTCATGGACTATCACAGTGCTTACCCTGCTTTCAGTCAAAGGATTCTAATGCTATACTTTTTCAAGTGAATTTATTTCTACAAAAGCAAAAAGTTTAGAAATCACTTGGTTATAGGCTGGTGTTGATGGCTCATTTGCTCTTGATGAAAACGTTGGAATAATGTCTTGTGGGCTGAGAGAAATGAGTAGTCTTCAGACTTTCAAACACTTCTGCTCTCTCCAAAATCACTGATTATGGGTGGATTTCATTTCAGTGTTAGTTTAGCATTTCATATTAATGGCCACCTGTTGCCAGATTGGAAAGCAATGATGGTGTCCAGTGGAGTATGCCCTTACTGTGCTGCACATGGCTACGGGCTGCTTTGGGAAAAACGACCTCGGAGTGTTTTCAGCAAAAATTAATTATTTTGGAATGAATGTGCCAGTTTTCCTCCAAGTAGCTAAATGTCGATAAACTGGAAATAACTTGTCTTCCTAGGGATTTTGATGTTAGCACAGATTTTTACATATATACAAGTGTGTGTGTATACACATATATCTCAGATTAAAACAAATTTTCAAGAATGTCAAGACTCTCTGACAATGTACCAATTCAAAATAACTTAAAAAAAATCTCACTGAAAGATTGATCTCACATAGAATGCAATTTTGGGATCTGGGCCATGGTAGGGGCTCTCTTTCCAGCTATCCTTGTATCTTTTCTTTGACAGACTATAAAGGAATAACAAAAATCATGATTCATTACTGAGAGAAGGGTGTCTAGGAGATAGAGTCTGGAAAGAGAAACTTGGCAAGTGTTTGCTAGCCAAAACTGACCACAGAAACTAAGGGCAAAGCAGGGAGAGTCACTGTTTCTTTGACTTTTAAATTTACCTAAACCCCTTGGAAAATATTTCTTAGTTTCAAAAAAATCCTTTAGAATTATTCAGAATTTCGAACCTTAATCTTAGACCAAATAAAACTAATTATTTATTTATTGGAATGTATTGGTTTTTTTTAAATTTCCCATCCTCCCATCTATGTATTGCCAACATATAGAAATGTACTTTGCTCCTTGTCTTCCCTAGAATTGTATACTCCTAAAAAATGATGAGACAAAATAATTAAGAAAATCTAATACAAGCATATAGCATTGATCCCTTTGATAATCTTTGAAAATTCCTACATCTCTATCAAAAATTTGTAATTAGGTTGTTATTAATTTTTTTCTTGTTTTCATCTTATATTATTTCATTTACCTCAGAAATCATCACAACCCACACGTGTGTGACTTAAAAACTTACATGTTAACAAATCTCATTTGCTTTGGCATCGTAACTTTTTCTTAAAATGAGGATTAAATGGTAAGATTCTGGAAGAGCTTAATCCTATATTTCTCACAATAAGTGCTAAATAAACGTTTGTTACGTAAACTGCCCTATTGTTGATAATTTTTGTTGCTTAATATTTATGGATTATAAGTAGTACTTCACTGTCTTTAAATTTAACTTGAAAATAAATATTCAAGGCTATTTCTTTGGGCTATGATTCCTTGCCGCCAAACTAACCAGGCAAAAGTCTCTAGTTCTTTTAGTAACTTCTGCTTTGCATTGTTCTCTAATGTATAACAAATCTATAGATAAGGCACTAATAGTGCAATTAGTCATATTCCTATTTCTTCACATTTCCACAAACTTTGGGTTTTGTGATTTTTACTTGTTTTGCTAACTTACCAGACACGATCCTGTTTCTGGACCATCAATTAAGCAACATGTGGAATGTGAAAGTTCTGCATCAGAATCCCTTGGGACGCTTGTTTAAAATGTTACAAACCTAGGTTACTTACAGATTTACTTAAAAAGTGTCTTGAGGTAGGATCTGGAAATCTCCATGTTGAAAAAGTCTTCAAGGCAATTCTTAAACACTCTACAGCTTTAGAACCACTGCTTTGTAATTATCTTAATTTGTTTTTCTTTAGCTCAGAGTAAAATTCAGCATCATATCTTTGACGTGTAGGTACCGTGGGGAACTGGCAGCATTCTATAGCAAGTAAACAAATCTCTCCAATCCTTGCTTCTCCTCCCCACATCCTTCTGTACTTCTCTCATCTAAGGTAGTGTGGGCGATTTGCTCCTGTGAGCTAATTTGTTGACTGTGTTGATACATATTTCTAAGAGAACTGGATGTTAGAAAAGCCCAGATCTTAATATTTTAGACTACGCAAATTGCAACTGCATCTGATTTCACTGTTACATGCACCCTGTTACTATTACTGTATGAGATGGTGATGGAAAATGAAATATGAGGTCATCAGAAATGATTAGCTGTGACCTTGGCAGAAGAAATAATAGTTTCCTGGAGGAGAAATAGAAACTCAATACTTTGGTTAAATAAAATAATTAAGACAAGGGAATTAACCAAAGATTTCTCATATTTTTTATGAATAATAAAATGATCCACCAAGCCCTTTAATTTTAATTCACTTTATCTCTGAAATATTCCTTTTGTTCTATGTTAATAAGACATCAGGTGAGAAAAGAAAAGAGTGTAGAAGTAAGTGTACCTATGGGGCAGGAGCAGGGTGAGAAAGGTGTCAGAAATGAGGAGAGTTTAGCAATAAAAACTGATTGTCAATGGCCCCCCAAAAATGATGACATAGAAAGACATTGACGAAAAAGCAGATTCCAGAATAAACATATCATCCAACTCCGCTGTAGGTACAGCTAAAATGTGGTTTGGGTTCATGTATTTTATGCAAAATAAGCCCAGGCAGTAATGTGTAAACTAAAACGAAGGAAGATTACAACGAAGTGAAAAAGTATTGTGTCTCGGCCTGTAAAAACTGGAGGGCACTGACTATAAGCAAATCATGACAGAAAGAGTTTTATTTAGGATGGATTTTTTAGGAGGCCATTTTGAGAAGCGGGACTAGGTTACATGTTTCTTGCCCTTTACAAAGAAGAGACTCACTTACAGAGTGAAAGGGAACCAGCATTTCTTCTACACCCTGTGTGGACAGACCCTGAGTTAGACACGTCATACAAATTTTCTCATTTAATTTTCCCCTCAAATTGGTGAGCAAACAATAGCATCATTTTTATAGTTCTAAGCAAGGCATACAATCTGAAGTGTCTGGGAATCTTGCAACATAGAGATAATTAACTCAATCCTTTAGCCTGTTCCTTAAAGATTTTCATTTACTTTCAGTTCCCTACTTTATCCGCCACTCCTATCCTCATCTTTTCATCCCAAGAGACTTTCAATATCACTGATGAGAGAGAGAGAGAGAGAAAGACAGACAGAGAGAGAATCTATACTGGTTATATACATTTCTTTTGTAACCTCATTTTTCATCAGTATCTTTTGACCTACCTGAACATTTTCTACCATATCATTTTAATATGTCTATTGTATTTCTACACATGAGTAGCAACTTGTTGAATTATAGAGTCAACAACTGAAACTCAGTGTAAAAGTATTTTCTGGAATAGGGCATAAGTATACCTTTATATTAATTTGTGCCCTCCAACCCTACTTTGGCTTGACTAAGTGGACTAGTCACAGAACATTTCTGCTTACTCATCTCTGAAAGATCTGTTGGTTACTCATCTCCCTCTGAGAGAGATGGCAATGTTTTATAGCCATATATTAGGCAAGCCATAAAAATGCAGACCTATCTAAATGATTAGATTTTAGAGACACAGAATGCATTTGAAAAATTATCTAGGCTACCACTCACTCTATTTTATAGACAAAATGACTGAGGCCCAGGGAAGTTAAGTGCCTTGCTCAGGGTTATGAGGGTTGAATCAGAATTGAGAATCTGGTTCTCAAAATTCAAATCCAACTCTTAACACTCCTTCTGCATTATCACAATTGCTTTTCAAAGAGATTACTTTTCTGGGCAGTGAAATAATAATAATAATCTTGCCTAGCACTTGCGTGGTATTTTCAAATCCATTGTGTTTTTTTGATTCAATTCCCTTAAAAACCCTCTGAGATAAAAGCCTTATGATTATCTCTTTCCCCCATTAGAAGCTAGGGTCAGCAGTCAGAAAGATGTGCTAAGGCATCAAAGATAGTTGCTCTATCAAAGAAGATAGATGCTCTAGGCATCTCTAGATAGTTACAGAGATCAGGCAACTCATGGTGGTATTGTCTTTTATACCAGATACTGTGTTCAGTCCTTTATCTATATTACCTTATTTTGCCCTTGATTGAATGAGGTACTATTACTTCTGTTTTACAGATGAAAACATTTTAGTGAAGTTGAGATTACCCATCTCGGAGTAACATCATCAGGATTCGAATCTATGTCGCCTGACTCTGAAGTCTGCACTTCAGTCATTTTGTTGTGTTGCATTTATATGTGAGTTCAGTTTCATTCAATTGTCAGCCTCCATGCTAGGTACTAAGAAGAAAAAAAAAGAAATAAGACCTGGTCTCTGGCCAAGGAAGGGTAATTTTATGTGTAAAAATTTCATGTCATGTTACAAGAAGTTTGATAGAAGAATGTAGGAGGTCAATTGGGGACAATATAGTTTATATCCTTGATTTCTTCGCATTTAATGTTTTCCTGAAATCAGACTCACAGAAGATAAGTTTGGGTAGTCCTGAAAGATAAGCTGGGAATTTCAAGTTGAAGTGGAGGTCTGTGTTTGACTCAGTGTTTAGCCTGGCATACTATCATGCTGTTTTAATAGCCCTACTTATGTCAAATTTCTTCACACAAAGAAGGTAAGAACATTGATGTGTCATGTGTGGTCATGGTAAGATAAGGGTTACTAAGGGAAAGGACCAGAAAACATTTGCTGACTGTTAAAAGTCCAACATGCAGTCTTATTTTAAAGTCAGACTTTTGATATATTTATTAGTCTGCTTGGGTGGCCATTATAACAAAATCCCACAGACTGATGGTTTAAACAGCAGAAGGTTATTTTCTTACAGTCCTGGAGGCTGTGATGAAGGAGCCAGCAGATTCAGTTCCTGACAAGGGTGTCTTCCTGGTTTCTAGATGGCTGTTTTCTTTCTGTCCTCATATAGCAGATGGGGATACTTCTCTCTCGCTCTTTTTACAAAGTCACTAATTCCTTCTTAAGCATCCCATCCTCATGACCTCCTAGAACCCTAATTACCTCCAAAAGGACTCATCTCCAAATACCATCATATTGGGGACTAAGACTTCATAAATTTTTTTTGGAGAGGGGACAATTCAGTCAATAGCAGTGTGTGCCATCAACAACAGTATGGAAACTCATTGCATAATTACACATTTATTATTCTGTTTCAAGCTTGAGGAAAACACATCGTCTTCCATGTTTGTCTTATGCCTTTCTATATGTTCATTTTTTACTATTATGAGAGGTGTGGATGAAAAATTCAACTGCTTTCTTAGGAGCTAAAATGAGTGACATGGATGAATTGGTGACAACAGACAAGTGAGGAATCACATTCTTCTGGTAGGGGGTGCAAATGAGACATTTCTGCCCAAAACCTTGGAACCAAAGTAAGAATTAGTATAAAAAGCTAAATACTGAAGTCAAGTCTCAAAGCTGCTAATGAGAGGGAGGTGAGGGATAAAAAATTACTTAATGGATACTATGTAAAAGTGTTCAATATTTTAAGTATATTATGTGCTTTCCCCTTTAGAATTAACTTCTGATTTCAGGATTAATGAGTCAGGGGAGTTTTGTTCATGGGTTTATTAAAAGAAATAAGATTAGTGACTCAGATAAGTTAACTGAGTTCATTAAACCAAATTATTTTATATAGTTCCTCAAGTCCTCTGAATTTTCAGAACAATTAAAGTAATATTAGTCATGCATTCTGAATTTTAGGAAAAGTTGAAACTATATCGAATTCAAATTTATTATGTTTTATGAAAGTTTTTATAAAAAAATCTACCAAGCCGCAGACGGTTTAATAATATAGCCAGTCACTATCAAGATGATCAAGTGACATACATTTTGGTCTCAGTCCTACCACCATGGCCTTACATTCATTACATGTCTTCTGGGCAACACCATACCAGTCCCTGGCCCTTGGTTCCCAGACAATGACCTCTCTGGGGCACCAATGATGGTGATTCTATAAAACCATACCTGTTACACCTGCCCTTCTTCCTGTTCCTGGTGGGTACCTGGTTTAATACATTGAATGAAAAAAAGAGAGAAAAATGGAATTACTGAAAGAAGTTACACTGTCCAGTTTCCTCTGTGGAGCCTCTTGGGACACAGAGGGAGAGAGGGACTCTTTGTTGTTTAATATGCATTTTCCATAAACGCCTCAGAAATGAAGGCCACCTCTGAATCACTAAAGCCAATTATATCAATCTATCATTAAAAAGTTCTAAAACATGTCTCTTGTCCCCCCCCCCAGAAACACACAAAGGAACATATCCCAAATGGATACTCTAAAAGGCTCTCCCTCATAGTGGAGTTGCTTAGAATCAAGAGGTACATAAATTGAATTTCAAATTAAATGCACCTCCTAGTAACTGTTTAAAATAGGATTCCAGGTCTGAGGCTTTCAGTGCCATGGCACATTTACAAGTCTGAGTTTTTCCTTGACATTTTGACTTTTGACTGTTAGGGGATCCATGGGCCCAAGACATGTTTATAAATCCATGTCCATTTCATTCATGTTTTGACAGTTTAGAGGAAATAAAGATGTCTAATGTGATGATTTTACTCAGGCTTCTAAGTCCAGTATTCAAACTCATAAGGCTGGCTTATTTATTGAGAATAGTTGGGACTCTCAATAAAGGATGAGAAGAGAGACCTGAATAAACTAAGTTCAGTTAAGTAGAAAACCTGCAAAAGTAAGGTTTGGTTTAGTAGATTTTAACACCAAGTTTCTTATTAAACAAAATAATTGTGAAGACGAATTCCATTTTATTTTATTTTATTTTATTTTATTTTATTTTATTTTATTTTTTTTTTGAGACGGAGCCTCAAGCTATCCCCCTGGGTAGAGTGCCATGTCATCACAGCTCATAGCAACCTCCAACTCCTGGGCTCAAGCAAGTCTCCTGCCTCCGTCTCCCAAGTAGCTGGGACCACAGGTGCCCGCCACAACGCCCGGCCATTTTTTTGGTTGCAGCCATCATTGTTGTTTGGCGGGCCTGGGCTGGGGATTCGAACCCGCCACCTTAGGTGTACATGGCTGGCACCTTAGCCGATTGAGCCACAGGCGCCGAGCCACAAATTCCATTTTAAGCAGACACTCTCATTACTAATAGCTGTCTCAGGAGAATGAATCAGTGAGTTTCTCTGAGTGATGGGTTTGTTATTATCTCCATGGATTCTGAGCACTTTATAACTGATGCTTCCCTCTGCATTTTATCTGCTAGATAGATTACAGCCCACAACTATAACTCGTCTTTTTTTGCAAATTTATCAGACTTTATAGCCTATATTTCGTATACTAATCCCACTCTTAATTCCGTCTTTGCTTCTTTTACTTTATTTGATTCATGCCACTTGGTCAAATACATTTTTTTTGCTACATTGTATCTGTTTCGAAACTTCTTAACTATTTTCATTAGTATAAGGCTAAGTACAAATAGATAATAAGGTTAGCAGGGTCAATGAAAGCATAGGAAATGATAAATATCACTATTTAAAAACCAAATGTCATTAGGTAATGTAAAGTTTTGCTAGTTTTTTATTCAATTAATTCTGAAGCATGTGTTAGTCCTGGCTGCACAGGCAGGTGAGAAGAAATGGAAAATTCTATTTGTTTTTACAACACCTACACATAAAAGGGCGGGGACTTAGTCTGTTCCAGACCAAGTCTGGTGACTGCTTAACTTTCTCTGTCAATTGCAGTTTGAAGATTACAGGGCCAGGCCAAAGTTGATAATTCTGAGTTTTCACCAGTATAGCTATATCAGTTGTTAAACTATTGACATACTTCCATTAGAAGTATTTGATGGGGAAGCTTTACCCCCTGCTCTGAATTCTCCCTGTCATCCTGGCCATCCTTTTACATTCCTGAGCCTTCCCCCTGCGAACCATCAACTAAAGGGGCTAATGTTTAGTGCCATAGATGCCCTCTGGTATCCTGCTCCATTCTTATTGGTTGACATCTCAAAGTAATAATCTGAAATATTTTGAATAGCATCCCTGGGCTAGGTCTACATAGGCAAACCAAGGTACAATCTTGTAAAACTAACTGGTAAATTGGAATGCCAAAATGGCTAAACAAAAACCCAGGCTCTTACTACTATGAAAAGGGTTAAAGTTTGGAAAGTACATTTAAAATGATTTTGGATAAAATCTTCAGTCAAACAATGAGCCAATCAGTAAGGATTTTTGACTTTTTACTATGTCTTTGTGGCTAGGCATTTTGGAAGCTATGAAACATGTAACAGTAAAACACGTTATACTTAGTGAGGAAAGTTACAACATGCACATGATAATTGCCAATCCAGGCAAGGAATATATGTTTTAGTCTTCAGAGAATGGACAGAACATGGTTAAGTAGACTTATTGGAGGAAATAGGATTGGGATTAAGTCATGAAGAATGAGAAAATTCTCAAAGATGAAGATAAAAAGTTAATTGCATACTGCAAATCCAGAATCAAAGCTTGGGATGGCATGCCAGAGTCTGTATAGGAAAAAATTAACATTGAGAATAGATTTGAGTCCACACCTCAAACTTGCCACTCACTAGGAATTTTTGGAAAGTCGACATGATCCTTCTGAACCTCAGGTCAGTATTATTGTGAGGATAGAATTACATGTTGGTTACAATCTCATTAATAACAATAAGTTTGTCTATGTCATTGTTTTTTGTCACATCCCTATCAAATTAGAAACTCCAGTGATTACATTTGGCCTGCATCCTTGTCTGACGTCAACTCTAGGTTCATAAACACGTAGGTGTCCAGAAAATATTGAGTGGCCCTAGTGGCCTAAAGTTTTGGTAAGAACTTTCAGGGAAAACAATAATTGCTCTTCAGTGGGTCAATTTCAGGGTTGGCACTGAATTCATAGGCTAATCACACAATCTTCCCTTTCTGCTTAAATAGAGAGATATAAATAGTTATCCATGTCTGTAACGAATTTGTGCCGGTGCTCATTGTATCCCCTCATTTTGCACTCAGCTGTGTTCCTGTTTAGGTTCTTGATTGCAGGTCTCCAAAATGAGGATTGGGTGCTCTGAACATGCTTAAGAGAAAGTCAAATGCCCGTTATATAAATTCCTGATTTTTATTAAACAAACAACTGCAAAGAACCATCCTATGCCATTGTAATTACACAGATGAGGAAGAATCTGTTTCTAATGGATGCAACAAGCTGTGATACCTCTTTATAATGTATATGACATTAAAATGCTGGTTCTTAGGAATGGGTCTTGCCATTTGCATTTGTAAATATTTACTGGATGAAGAATATGGATAAAATGTCATAGAACGTTATCCTTAGGCTCTGTGATTTGAGTTCAAATTTATCTCTCTTGTATTGTTTTCAGTTTTCTTTTTTTTCTTTTTTCCCATTGGTTTATGACTGAACATGGAAACTGAAACTTAAGAGGTTTTGAGGGAGTAGAAAGAAATGCTTCTCAAAATTGAATAAAAGTCTTATCCTAGGGTACATATTCTGAAGGGCTTCCAGAGACTGGCCGCACTCAGAGAGAGACTATAAGGGAATAGGAAAAAGAGGGCATGAAAACAGGATGAAATGTTTTCTTTTCCCCTTTCCTTATCTGAACTATAATATTTTTGGTGTAGAAGGCTATTGTTATTTGAAAATTTCTTATGACTTGGATACTATAAAAACATTCTTTTCTAAGAAGAGAAAACCCATCCAATTTGTACCATAGAAATTAAAAGAAGTTCAGATTCAGAATCTGGAATATAGTGTAAATGAATTGATTTGGGGAGAAAACATATTGGAATGGGAAAAGAGATTAGCATACAGAAACATCTGGTCTCTATGTTTTCGTTCTTAATTTTCTGTTTTACTGTAATCTCAAGGAGTGATTGAGTTTCCTTTGGCTATCTTTGGAGAATCTTGACTGGAGGTTTTAACAAATGTGATATTGGGCAAAGTAAGCTTTGAGCAGCTTTTATTAGAATATTAGAATTCTTTTTAAAATGTTGTGTTTTGAGGCTGTAGAATCTTTTAAATTGCACATTAGCTAGTTAACCACCTGATAGAACTCAGCTATGATGGGTTAACAAAGGAGAAAAGAATGCATGCTCCAACTCTGCGTTATTACATTCTTAAAAATAATACCTTGCCTTTCACATTGCCTTTGGTTATCTCACAAGAGACCACTACCTTAGTCAATTATCACTTCCATTTTTTTTTCCAGGAATCTTAAAGATCAATTTCTAGGCAATCAATTTGATCCTTCAGGCAATCATCAGATTGTTCTCTGGCTACTTATGGACAATTATGAGTAAGCTTAGCATACACAATGTCCCAAAATACAGTTCATTTCCAAACATAGCTCGTAGTATTAAGTCTTTGGATTTTGGAAGTCTTAAATTCATTATAGTATCCTACCCATTGACCCTCCTAATCAAGGATTTGACTGACTGTTAAATTCTTTCTTAATTGAAAAGGAAGTTCTGTTTTGCCATCCTATTGGGTTTTGAGCTTAGTTCCACCCTCGTGGGACTCTGTGCTATTGTTAACTTCTCTGCCACATGACAACCCTCCAAAAACTAGAGAGAGTTGTATTAAAAGGGAACTATTGATATCTCTTCTCATTTTCTTATTAAATTCTAATGAATAGTCATGAGTTTTCTGTTTTAGTGTTTTTTCATTCCAATTTACCTTTTTTAAAAAAAAAAATTTCAGGTTAATATGAGGATAATAACCAAGGACAAACAACCAAGTCACAATATTTGAATTTGTTAGATAGAGTGCTTCTTATAGTTATATCCTCCACCCAAAAGTTGTGTAGTACACCCTACATTGTGCCCATTCAGTGGGAGCACCCAAATCCTCCCCTACTCCCTTGTTTTCCCCCAACTTGAATTAGTCCCAACTCCACCTATTTCTCTACATGTTCTTTCATATTTATTTCTTTGTCAGACTACAATGAGGGAAACAGAAGGTATAGTAGGTATTTTATAAGATAACTTAATAGAGGGAATTGGTTAAATAGGAGTGGGGAGGATTGAAGAAAGGAAAAAGCAAATACTGAGGTAACACAGTAGTAATGGCCCACTATTCTAGGATTGGGGACTGAATGAAAATCCAGTGTGTGAAGAGGGGTCTCATGGAGCTGGGATGCAGATATCTGAGGAGGGGGTGCTGACTGGCCATCTTCTGATTCCTCTGGAGCCCAAGAAGGAACTTCGAGGAGCTCATCCTCAGACTTTTGAGGAGGGGTGGGCTAAGCTGCTGCCACACTTCATTAGCTCAAGAAAGAGCTGTGATGCTAGCAGTCAGGCAACTGGTGGTTGCTGGGGCTGCCACCATGGCAGCTGAAGGAGAGCCTCTGTTAAACTTGTGCTCAGTCCGTGAGTGTGGCTGGCTGCCTGCCTAGTGGTTTTATCCCCGAGGAGAGGGTAATATCTTATTTTTGAGATTGGCTGAAGAATTGAGGAGGCTGTCTCCAACAGGAAGGAAAGCTAGCCTTCTTCCCTTCTCTAGTTTCAGTCTCTGTCTAGTGCCCTCTACAGGCAGAACCTAACAGCAAGTCAACTGGCAGAGGAGAAATGCATTTTGCAGAATCCTATCCCCAGCTTCCCAAAGTCCATTAAAGAAAGATAGGTTTGGAATGGAGAGAGAATACTTCTAGAAGTCATTTTTAATCCTTTGGCTAGAACCTCAGATACAGGTGGAACAATTTCAATTATATTTTCACGGAAGGATTAAATTCCTAATATGAATGTTTGTGTATTTATTCATATGTAGCCACACAGAAAGTTGCTTCAGTCATTCTTATTTATTTTACTTGCTTTTTTTTTTTTTAAAAAATAATGTTTTTATTTTGACTTTCCTGCAAATCAAATTTCCTCTAGCTTGAAGATTATGAATTTCTCCTTTGGAGACTTTCTCATGTCTCGAATGTGTTCCTTCTAGCATCTAATTTCATGAATTACAGAATATGAGTGCAATTTAACTACCAAAACTCAAATTACCAGAATAGAAATGCTACAGCCTAACACGCTAGGGAAGTTAAAATTGAAGCAAAATTAACAACCCAGACTTCATTCAAAACTTTCCCTGTCAGAGTGGTAAGGATGAAAAGAGAAATATATTGATATTGAAATACTACCTTCTTCTTTGAAGGAAAGTGAAAGAACACCATTTTATTTAATTGCCTTGATTTTCTCCTTCATGGGGGAGAAACGCACTAGCTGTAAATTTATGCTCTGAATATGTAGGGGAAAGAAAACTTTGTCATTCTCCAAGTCTTTTTTGAGTTTTTTTGGTTGACGATCATTAAAACAGGTGGAAATCACTTTCCTGATCTTGAAAATAATTTCTTTTTTCAGTATACAATTAATAACACTTTGCTGGGAATTTACATTCCTTTTTTTTTTCTTATGCTGGCTCTGCCATTAAAGACTGAGACAATTTGCAAACAGCTCTTTGAGCCTTGGGTTTTCCCTGTGTGAAATAGGGGCATGGACAATGACCTCTCAAGTTTTTCATTTTTAATAATCTGAGCAGGAAAATTCATTCTAGATTGTTCTTGTTTTTGTTTTCTTTCTTTTTCTTTTGCTGTTTTTGGCTGGGGCCAGGTTTGAACCTGCCACCTCTGGTATGTGGGGCCGGTGCCCTACTCTTTTTTGTTTTTTTAGAAATTAGGAGGTTTTGGGAAAGAGAAAAAAGGAGGAACTCTAGTGCCTGATCAATGTTAGCTGTCTCTCTTCTTTCTGAGTCTGAATGGATTATGGAGTGGAAAGTCATGATGGTATTTTAGAGTCAGACCTTGGTTCAAATTCTAATTCTGTCTTATAAACCGTGATATTTGCTATTATGTAACATCTCTAAGTCAGAGTGTCTTACCTATGAAAGAGTTATAATAAAAGCTATCCCAAATATTTTTGTGAAAAACATGAGTTAATAAATAAATAAAACATAAGCCTTCATACCAATAATATTGATGAAGAGCATTAATCAGCCAATAGTCTTGCTTGTGCTTCCTGGGTCTGCTGACATATTGTACAGTCAAAGCTGTTCTTGCCTACTCACTTTCCTGCTAGCATCTGGCCAACCACATAGAGTGCAGCTCAAAGAGTGCACAGGTTTCAAGGTGCCCTTGGCTTAGATTCTGTGTGTACCCGTGCATTTGTGCATGTGTGTCTGCATTCTTATGCATGGATGTGTGTTGAGAGTGGCAAAGTGGTTTTCCCACTCTGTTGTCTTTCTTCTCCTAATATGAAAAAATTTGACGATGACACTCGTCTATCTCTGCTACAGGACAAGAGATAAGCCCAAATCATCCTGAATGTCTGCCTTGTAAGTCACATAAGGGACTTACTTATTGATACTGTCATTGTAGGGATGGGTGAGGCTATGGGAGAAATTGTGGGGTTCCTGGGCTTGAGCTTCTACCCCTTACAAACCATGTCTTTAAACAACACCAAATTGTATGATGATTAGAAATGTGCTAATTTGGCTTCATTAAGAGGTAGCTTCTTCGTCATCATCATCGTCGTCGTCATCGTCATCATCATCATCATAATAGAATTATTTAAAATTTTAGGGAACCAAGACCAGGAAGGTTTAAAGGTCCTATTCTAGGATACCAGTGATTTTAGGTATTAAAATTGGAAAGTATCTGTGGGTTTGTTTTTAAATTCCAGTGGCTTACCCTGATTGGTAGGCTTACAGTCTATCCCACAACCACCTTTGCGATGGGTCCTGGGCTCACAGCACTCTGCATTTCAGCCCAGCAGATGGTGTCACCCAGCTTGTGCATGGTCCCAGGTCAGCAGTAGCAGATGCCCCAGCCAGAGCCACTGTGCTGGTCAGGACCTCAGGCTCCTTGCTTTCTTACAGGCTTCGGGTCTCTTTCCCCCACTCCCTGTTTATTCTTTAGCCCTCAGCAGCTCAGCACAGCAAGCTTGACAGGACCTGTCTTCCTACACTGTTAATTTCACAGCCGGATGAGTAGAAAGGTAATTTATATGGGTCAGTCAGATTTAAAATGCTGCTGTGTCTCCTGACGAGGTGGAATGAGAGGATTTAAAAGAATTATTAGTGTGGTCCAGAGCGGCCGTCCATGGTCTCTTCGACACAGTCCTATACCTTTTCCATTTGGTAAATGCCCCACGTGGCCTCCACATGTTGACTGTGGATTACAACCAAGATGAGAAGCAAGCCACTGGGGGAAAATTTTTGTTTTCATTTATTTTTAATTAATTGCAAACTTCCTCTTTCATTTGGCTTGCCACGCTCTGCAGATCCTGGTGACACAGGAGCTCTGCCAGCATTAGGAGCCACTCTGCCGAACTGTGAGAGGCTTAAAAGCATCAGCCAGCTGCTTTGCACTCAATCCTCAGGGAAGGGTTGAAATAAATTTGCATGCTTGGAATTCACCTTCCAAAATGATCCAACTGATGTTGTTGGATCCATGCTTCTCCTTCTTTAACTCTCCCATTAAATGATAATAATTATAATTATGAAGCATCATTTTCAAAACATATCTATTAGCTGTGGGTGGGCGAACAGAGAGCCTGCCTGGAGGCACTGTAAGGTGAAAGTCCACACGGAAGTCTTCCCACCCTTGGGGATTCACTGACGTCCTGGCCCTAGCAGGGTCCTATGGGGAAGTGAAGACGTCAGCAGCAGAGGAAATGGAAAACCAGGAGTCTGGGAATCAGTCACATCTATTTTGGGGGCCAGACTTCTATGAGTTGCATACTAGGTCTGCTACCGAATAATTGTGATTTTGGGCAAAATAATTTAAGAACATCCCACCACCCCGTGCTCAGTCCTTTGCTTCTTTATCTGTAAAACAGTTGATATGTGAACTAAATATTATATACGTGAAACGTCTTGGCCCTATGTTGCATGTTTTATACTTGGCAACAATTATCAATATAATCTATAAGGACAGAAATATAATTTATCAAAATATTGAGTCTACCTGTCTTAAAATCTACATTGAAAACTTTCTGTTGGTGGGAGATGATCAGCTAGGATAATGGAAACATGCTTTTGCTACAAATATCTAGAAAGTGGGAAAACCTAACAAGGACAACAGTGACAAAAATTACTGGATATCTGAGACCCCAGGAAAGAAACTGAATTCTCCTGTGTCTAAAAATTGAAGAGTGACCTGGGAACCTGAATGACAACTGAGGGAGGCTAATCTTGCTTGGGGTGGGGGGAGCATGGTGGTCCCTGGGAAGCTGGAAGCTGGGGCTATCAGACCTAGATGGAGTCAGGAGAGGAGATAACCTTGGGTCCGCTCGCAAGGAGGGTAACACTGTGATTGCCACCTACAGCTGGGACCCACAAGCATTTTCAGTTTAAGTTAAAAGGTGGCCTTAAGAAGTGTTATAAGGAAGTACTACACGCTTAGGATACAATTACTTTCTTATACAAACTCTTGTAGAGAATAGAAAAAAGGAGATTCTCTGACACTTGTTCCATGAGTTTAGTAAAAATATGAAAGTGAAGCGTTCAGAACTGCAATGCCACAGAGGAAAACGACTGGCTCGTTTCATTTGTGAAAATGATGTAAGATCATAAATGAAATACAAAGGATGGTAAAACTGAGACTGCTGTTTAAACTAAAGCCAAAGCTCTTAAGCATTTTCAGTTTAAGTTAAAAGACAGCCTTAAAAACAATTCACTCAGCCAACAGGTGGAGAAGAGAAGGAAATGCAGAAGGTGAGGGACCAGAAAGCCGGCTGCTGTCTCCCCCAGAAATCACAAGCCCGCGCCGTTGCCCTGCTGGAATTTGAAGTTTGCTTTTATAATCTCTGCTTTATTTGGAAAACCCCAACCCTAGAAATTAATATGCAATTTGTCAAAAGAGAGTAAAGAAAACATGAAGGAAACAAAGTGAAAATTAATGAAATAGAAAAAAGGAAACAATAATTAGTGTCAATAAAACCAAACATTAGATTTTTAAAAAGACAAAACAGGAACATTTGGAATAAGACTACTGGCAAAAACAGCATAGACATTAAGCGACAAGGCATAAAACAGGGAATAAAAAACTTGCCTACTGGATATGTGTGTGTATCCGGAAACTATATGGGGATAAATTGAAAAGCTTTGGTTAAAAAAATAAAATTCTAGAAAAATGAGTACATTTACCCAAATGAGGAAGGAAAAGATGAATAGCTTTGTTTAACTATTACAAAAAATTAATCAGTAGTTAAAAATAAACCCAGGTAAAATTCATCAGATTCCATGGCTTTACTGGCAAGTGCTACAGTTTAAGGAAGATACAATTACTGTTTCACAAAAACTCTATTCTGGAGAATAGAAAAATGGAAATGCTCTACAGCTTTTGCCAGGTGGCTAATAAAAATCTGAAACTGAAGCTTTCAGACTTCAGTATGACAGAGGAAAACTACCAGCTAATTTTGTCTGTGAGGATGACGCAAAATCATAAATAAAATATTAACTAAACAAATCCAACAACGTATTAATGTATATAGCATGATAAAGTGGGGCTTGTCTTAGAAATGCCAGAACAATTAAACATTAGACAAAATTATTTTTTTTTTCCACCACATGAACAGATTGAAAATGAAAAGCGATTATCTCAACAGATTCAGAGCATTACTTGGTAAAACTGAGTACTCATGCAGGGTGAAAAACCAAGCAACCCATAAATTTATACTGAAATTGGAGGAGGAAGAAACTTCCTTAACCTGATATAGAATACCAACCAAAAACTGACAGCAAATCTTTTACTTAATGGGGGAACCTTAGAAGCTCTACCTAAAACCCTTGTAAATGAAGCTTGCTATCATCATTTCACTTAAACACTGTATTGTACTTCTGGCTCAGTGCCCACAGCTCAGTGGTTAGGGTGCCAGCCATATGCACCGGGGCTAGTGAGTTTGAACCCAGCCTGGGCCTGCTAAACAACAAAAACAAAAAATCAACTACAACCACAACAACAACAAATCGCTGGGTGTTTTGATGGGTGCCTGTAGTCGCAGCTACTTGAGAGGCTGAGGCAAGAGAATCGCTTAAGCACTAGAGTTTGAGTTTGCTGTGACCTGTGATGCCACAGCACTGTACTGAGAGTGACACAGTGAGACTGTCTCAAAAAAAAAAAAATAGATAAATAAATATTGTACTTCATTAAAATATGGTGGCACTTCATTTAATGTAAATATTAACCAGTGGGGTAGGACAAATAAATCAATTTTTAAAAATTTAGATGTGAAAAGATCAAAAAGAAAGCAAAAAAAATCATTATTCTTGATGATATAATTTTCTATATAGAAAAACTTATGGGGCGGTGCCTGTGGCTCAAAGGAGTAGGGCGCCAGCCCTGTATGCTGGAGATGGTGGGTTCAAACCCAGCCCCAGCCAAAAACTGAAAAAAAAAAAAAAGAAAGAAAGAAAAACCTAGGACTTACAAACTATAGTACAACAATGTAGTTGTACTAGATCAGTACAACTAAACGATTCAAGAGTAAATACAAAATTAGCAATGTATCTTTATACCTCCCATAAAATGTAGTAAATGTTCCTAAAGCGATATCTGACAAAAAAGTACATTTTTATGAAGATAATGATAAAATTCTACTGAAAGACACCTAAAAGAGGTGTAAAGTACATGGAGAGAAGATTTGTAAGACAGTATTAGGATGGCAATTCTCTAATTAATATATACAATTTAGTTTTATAGGACTTTATAAGATGACCAAAGTATTGCACAAAAGTAAAAGGACAGAGAATGACCTAAAATTTTTTTATAGAAAGAAATAAAGAATGAAGTATGGGAGCAGGAAAGAGGAGGAACAGAAGAGACTTACTCTGCTACGGGTAAAACTTGAAGTAGGATCAGTGGAGAAGAATCCAGGGCCTTGACACAGATGTAGAGAAAGATCTCTACGTGAGAACTTCGCATAAGGCAGAGCTTTATAAACCCGGGGAGAAGTTGGGCTGGTCAGTAAACAAGGCAACCACAACTGGCTGTCCATGGAGAAAAGGATGTTAGACTTGATAAGATGCACAAAAATAAACTGCAGCAGTTGAACACTAAATGTGAAAGCAAACCTTTAAAGTTTTCAAGAAAGAATGTAAAATATTTATTATTTCTTTTCAGAGACAGGGTCTCACTCTGTTGGCATGGCTCGAGTGCAGTAGTGTGATCATAGTTCACTGCAGCCCTGAACGCCAGTGCTCAAGTGATCTTTCCTCAGCCTCCTGAGTAGCTGGGATACAGGTGAGTTCCAGCCTGCCCATCTTCAAGTAAGAATGTAGAAGAACATTTTTGGACTTCAGGTAAGAGAGATTTCTTAAACAACAAATTAAAACAAAGAAATAGTGACACATTTGGCTTCATTACATTAAAAACCTGTCCATGACAAAATATTTAACAAACAGAGCAAAACAACAACCCACAAAGAGAGAGGATAGTTTCCATTTATAGAGTTGACAACGGAATGGAATTCAGAATGCAGAGACACTTCTCTATATGATTAAGGAAGAGAAAAACAGCCCAATGGAACATGGGCAAAGGATATGAAAAAGCAATTCAAGAAGGGGAAACTGGAAGATTTCAAAAATATATGAAAAGACATTCAACTACACTGAGATATAGAGAATACACATTGAACCATTTCATCCCAAGAGATAAGAAGGACAATAAGTCTGTTATCACCAAATAATGATAAAAATGTAGGGCAACAAAACTCAGATAATGCTAGCAGGAGCAGATTGTTACAACTGCTTTGGAAAATAATATTTAATTAATAGTAATGATGGGAATGCACATACACTGAAGTTTTGAGATTCTATTTCTGCTTTACTCCTTAATAAAGCTCTCACACATGTGCACAAGGGGTCATGCACCAAGATTTTCATTGCAGCGCTGTTTATAAAAATGAAAAAGTGAAAGTAGCATTAACTGCCCCTTAGTAGGAACTGGAGAGATAAGCTGGTTTTATTTATACAATGAATATTGTACAATAGTTAAAATGAATTAACTGTATCTTCGTGTATCCATATGAATACATCTCACCATGTGTGTTTAACCGGAAAAGCGAGTTGTAGGAAGATAAATTCAATAATAGAAACATTTATACAAAAATTTAAAACACTCCAAACAATAAGATGCATTATTTATGGACGTATGCCCATGTGGTAAAATAGAGTAACTTAAAAGGCAAAGATGTATCCACACTTACTTAATAAGGGTGCTTATCACTCAAACACTGGGGCAGGAAAGCCTATTGCTGGTAGAGCTTTGTCTGTGTTTGGACATTTTATTTCTTATACAAATGTTAACAGCAAAGAGGTATATTAAGCAAATGTGATAAAACAATTATATAATGTGTTTTGAATGTGGCAGATGTGTGATGGTTTTATAACTTCTTCATTTTTCTATTTGTTGGAAATTGCATTATTGCAACCCAAATTTTACTTTTTTTTTTTTTTTTTTGAGATGGAGCCTCAAGCTATCCCCCTGGGTAGAGTGCCATGGCATCACAGCTCATAGCAACCTCCAACTCCTGGGCTCAAGCGAGTCTCCTTCCTCTGCCTCCCAAGTAGCTGGGACCACAGGCGCCCACCACAACACCCGGCCATTTTTTGGTTGCAGCCATCATTGTTGTTTGGCAGGCCCGGGCTGGGGATTTGAACCCCCCACCTTAGTGTACATGGTTGGCGCCTTAGCCAATTGAGCCACAGGCGCCGAGCCGCAACCCAAATTTTAAAAAGTTACATAGCCAAGATGTTTTATGTATTTCAGGTAAAGCTAAGAGCGCCATTCCTCCACAGAGGTTTTAATATGCACCCAATCTTTGTTATCTCCCATCTTTCAGAACCACTGATACGTGCGGGATGGAATTGTTACCTCCTGCTAGCATTTTGTTGAAATTTACTACTTGTGGTTTTTGTTATCAAATTAAGAGAGCTTCATTTCCCTGTTTGAAATATATTTTAACACTGATTATGCTTTTTAAAATCAAACATACTCTTTGGAAATGCTTATAGACCCTCTTTCCATGCCCATCTCCTTGCACTTAATTGGGACTCAAGAGATGCAAAGAGCTAGCAGTGCACATGTGTTTTTCTGGAAAGTTTATTAACAAGGAGCCTGTGAGTTAAGGGGATGGTGTTGGCATTGGATCTGGGAGGCCTGGCTTCTCTCTCTGTTTACTAATTGTGCAATTGTTTTCTGAACTTTTCTGTGCTATAGTTTATTTTTAAAATGGAAATGTTGTCTTTTCCCTAAATCCTTTCCTGCTGTCAGATTTTCTGATTTTATGATACATGTGAATGAAGTCAGTCATAAAACTAAGTGTGACTGAAATATACGAATTGAGGAGGGGTCTCAACGGCTCCTCTGTCTTGGAGGACCTCTTCTAGGGTCTTTGCCAGGATATTGCTGTCTTGGGTTGAAGTAAGAAAGGTTGAAAATGAAAGCCAACATTTCTGAGAGTGGTGATCTACTATACTTAATTAATAACTTAGCAGAAATGGATTTGAAAATAAGCAGGACTAATAACAAAATCCTTGAAAGACTGGGGTTTTGATTAGAAGGTGAGGCAGGAAGGGGCTCAAAGGAGGAAAACACCACCTTAGCTGGGGTTCCTGACATTTAGAAAGACAAAAAGGGCACTGGGTGCTTGGAAATGTGGATCCTGAACAGGAAGAAAGGCGGGGAAAGAGGAAGACACAGAACAAAAGATAAGCGTTGCCTTGGGCCATGAGGGAAGCTTCCAGAATCACCTCCTTCATTGCAGCTTGTGAAGAACTGTTTCTCAGAGACAGGGAATTTTTTTTTTTTTTTGGTAGTTAAGCACACAGATTGATTTTTAATTTTTTTATTAAATCATAACTGTATACATTAATGCATTTACAGGGTACAATGTGCTGATTTTATATACAATCTGGAATGCTTACATCAAGCTAATTAACATAGCCTTCACCTCACTTACTTAATTTAGGGATCTAAAAGTAGACCTACCATTCGATCCTGCAATTCCTCTGTGAGGTATATATCCAAAAGACCAAAAATTACTGTACAACAAAGATATTTGCACCAGAATGTTTATTGCAGCTCAATTCATAATAGCCAAGTCATGAAAGAAGCCTAAGTGCCCATCGACTCATGAATGAATTAATAAATTGTGGTAGATGTATACCATGGAATATTATGCAGCCTTAAAAACGATGGAGACTTTATCTCTTTTATGTTCACATGGATGGAGACAGAGGGAATTTACACATTTTCTTTTTTGTAATTTAGGAAGGGCGTTCTGACAACTTGGAATCTGTGATAGGGATGGTATTCCTATCTCTCAGTGAAATTGAAGAGAAGCTGTTAGCTAAACTGCCCGAGGACTTTCTCCAGTGCACATGATCCTGGATCAGTGCAGCAATCTGTAACGGCACCTATTCTGAGCCTCAGGCCTCTGTTAAAGTTACATTAGGGTTAAATGAAAAAGGCAGAAGAAAAGATGGTTCAAAAACTTTTAACAATGTGCAATCTACTCTCTCGTTATAGGAAAATCTGAATTGGCGTTTAAGTTTTCAAAGATTCTACAGAAGAGATTTAAATGTAATTTCCTTGGGTCTAATTGCTAATTATTTTAACTAAGAGCTCTAAATTAAACGTTCTCTATTTTGAAGGCTTTAAGGAGTTTAAAGCAATTGCTGTCACTGGAAATGTGTTTAGTATCCGTTCTCAGGAATGGAATCCAATCAGCCACATGAGGATGATGACCTCAGAGAGATGGCCAGAAACCTTAATTGTATTAAGAACTCAGTGTCCACTCGAATTAAAAACCACGTTTGACTGGTGGAAAGTTTTAGAACTTAAACTTCAGTAGATTTTGAGGACATTGTGTGGAATGCTGGACGATACTGGTTCCTGTGCATCTGGCTGGATTTCCCCCTTTCTCCAAACACCAGTTAGAATGATCTATGGAAGGCACATCTAGTCATGTCACTTTCTAGATTAAAACTCTCAAGTGGCTCCTTATGTTATCTTTAGAATAACTGAGACTTGTTATTTTTTCTTTCCTTGTCTCCCCAGCCTCAACTCTTGACCATGGAGAGCTTCTTTCAGTGCTTGCCCCTTGCTGAAGTGCTCTCCTTCACATCTAGGCTTTCATGGTATCGTCTACTCTATGGGAATGCTACTCTTCTCTAAAACACTGTTCCCTTCCCTGCCCACCTGCCTTGAACCTGCTAATTCTCACCTGACATTTACTTTAGCAGATTAAATGTTATTTCCCTGCAATATGCCTGGCCATTAATTCCTGTAACATTAGCTGCTCCCTCCAGCGTGGGGGCAAAAACCTACCTGCCTGTCTGATTCACAGCATTATTCTGGCCCAGGGTACATACTTAATAGATATTTGCTGAAAGAATAAGAGTTAATTGGGGACCATTTAATCCTTGGGCACTAAAAAGATAAAGTTAGTTACCTTAATCAGATCAAAACTGGGCCTTCTGCCCACACCGTATTAACTTCTGACTCAGAGCAGATGCTAACATAATATCAAGGTATTAGCTAGAGAATAGTGCATATAATCCATCATTTTTTAGAGGAGAAGCAGAAGCAAACACTTAGTGCTCATTACAGAGCTTGTCCTGACAACTGTGCATCACACACCCTCTCCTAGTCTCGAGCTGCCTGAACTGTGCACTGGTGTTTGTCCTCAGCCTATTCTTTGTGTGCTAACTGCAAAACCAACTGCTTGATCTCCACAATTTTTGTTCCTGTGAACCCAAGGAAGACTTAGGCAAAGCTGTGACATATTTAGATCTATACTGAGAAGCCAGACTATGAACTTTCTATAATAATTTCTCTGCTCTGGCTTCACCTACCACAATAAACCTCACGTGAATTTGCCACCTTAATCTCCCCAAGAGTAGTCTCCTTTTTTTAAGAAGAAAAAAAAAGTGAGAGTGGGTGTTTTGATTGCCTCATCAATTGCTAGGGCTGCTATTACAAAGTACCACAAACTGGGTGGTTTAAATCACAGACATTTGTCTCAAAGCTGTGGAGGAGAGAAGTCGAAGGCCATGGCTGTGAAAGATCTCGATGACTGGAAGTTCTCCAGAATCCCTTTCACCCTCTCAGCCAGAAAGCATGGATTCTATTTCTTCCACCTTTAAACAACAAGCTCAGTTAGCCATGCTTTGGTCACATGCCTCCATGCTGACTGTAAGGGATGATAGTGTGGTGCTGAGAAGAAGTTTTGGCAAGAGGAATCTCTTTAGTTTCCACAGCCGGAGGGCAGATACTTGGATTTATTGTTCTGCAAGGTCTGCATGCAAGGGTGGGTAAAGGTGATTACTCAGAAGAGATCTGGGATCTCGGAATATTAGAGAGGAGAAATGAATGGTAGGGGGCCAAAAAGAAAAAAATTCTCTGCTTTTTTTTTTTTTTCCACTAAGGAGAAAGTAAACTCAAAAGGATTTTTTTTTTCCTCATGTGAATGTCATATCCTACAATAACAAATGATGGAGATCGAGGCCGATGTAGTTGGGGCTTTGGGAAGCCCTTTGATCATACTATATAATAACCCTCTCTTTGCCTGATGATGGTATTTTTTTTGTTATTGTTGTTTTTTTTGGGGGGGGAGGTTGTTTCTTTGCTTGTTTTTTGTTTTTTGAGACAGAGTCTCACCATTGCCCTGGGTAAAGGGTTATGGCACTATAACTCACAGCAACCTAAAACTCTTGGGCTCAAGCAATCCTCTTACCTCTGCCTCCTCAGTAGCTGGGACTACAGACAGGCCCCCACTACAATGCCCAGCTAGTTTTTCTATTTTTATTTTATTTTATTTATTTTTTAATGAATCATAGCTGTGTACATGAATACTCTCATGGGGAACAGTGTGTTGTTTCTATATACATTTTGAAATACTTTCATCCAATTGGTTAGCATAGCCTTCATGTCATTTTCTTAGTTGTTGTGTTAAGACACTTATATTCCACATTTAGAAGGATTCACATATACCCTTATAGGATAAATTATAGGTGTGATCCCACCAGTCACCCTCCCTCCACCCATCCTCCCCCTCCCCTCCCCTCCCTCTCCCCTGGTTTTTCTATTTTTAGTAGAGACGGTGGTCTTACTCTTGCTCAGCTGGTTTTGAACTCCTGAGCTCAGGGGATCAACCGGTCTTGCCCTCCCAGAGTGCTAGCATTACAGGCAAGAGCTACTGGTGATGGTTCTTTAAAACAGACATTGTCAACTGTGGAAGGGCTCAGGACATGTACATTTGTAGGATAAGGATTTCCTGGAAGAATCAAGGGATAGTCAGGCATCAGGCTCATCCAATTCTTTTGATGTTTGCTTTTCATGCCAATCTTCAGGCCTAGAGGGGCCTTTGCACACTTGCACATGGGAAGTAGAACAAATCCTATGTGAAAGTCAATCTGAATGCCTCCTAACCTCAGCCACCCAAGGATTTTTATCTACTGGGCTCACTTGCCTGCCAGCTGCTGTCTAAAACCGAAGACTCTAAATCATCTCCCTACAGTAGCAGCTCAGGTCCAGTGGGTAAGATGTGGACTTCAGCATCCCTTTGTTCGTGGGAAGTATCTGTGGGATGGAGCCAGCCGGGTAACACACTCCTTCTCAACTTCAGGATTCTCCAGTGTGAAAATGGTAATAATATCTCACAGGGTTTGTGTGGGATCCAGTGCAGACATGTATGCCACGTGCAACCCTAGAATGTACAATTTCTTGGGGAGAAGTGAGGTCACATTAGCATTTATAATCGGATTTTACTGCCCAGCTACCTCCTTCTTCAAAATTGCTCTACCTTACATGTCACTGTTTCTCCTCCAAAAATCCACCTAAGTATTTCTGGAATTCCCAGGGAGACCTCTTGTCTGCTCCAAACAGCCCTGTCACTACCTTCTGCATGGGCCCCCTTGCTTTTGTCATCTGTCGGCTTCTCAAGGAAGACACTTTGTCCCCTGCCATTTTCACTCTTTCCTGCTGTGAAGACAGGGCTTCTGTCTCCTGTGTACACATGATCAGTCTGATCCTTGGGTCCGTTGGGCTTCTTGAGTCTGGCTAAAAGTATTAAATATTCTAAAGGGGATGTTAGACTTGAAGAGTGAGATGAAATGAGCGAGTTACAGCCTCTCCTGTCACCAGCTGACCATGTAATAGACACTTGTGGGGTTTGAAAGATCACTGGAGCAGCACCATCAGCACCTGTAGCTTTCCAAAATGTGTTGGCAAGATTGGAACATCTTATCGGATTAACTCAAGGATCAGTAAGTTCGAAAATTTACTTAGAAGATTAAAAAATCTTTTATTGTGAACTGCTCTTACCTTTCCACCCAAATCTTCTCTAATAAAATTTCTACTACAGTGAGTGAAAGTAGAGAGGGAAATTATAGTTTGGAAAGTTTTGGAAATGTGTTAACATTGGAAATTCACTATGTACATGAAACCCAAACTCTGTAAATAAATATGGGGGATGATTTCCTGGGGCTGTTGACTTTGCCCAAACTGGAAAGTTGTGAGGTCCCTCCTTTCCCCAGTACATGTCCCTGATGTGCCCGGTGCAACTGGACCTTCCAAGCCCTTGCTCTGTGGCTGCCCAGCCCTCTCAGCCTATGTGGGCCCCTTTCCTTTGCACATTCCTCCATACTTCCTAATAGCTTCCTCCTTTTCTTCCTCTTCCTTCTTTGTCTGAATGATCACTTTTTATCTGATAATCTTTGTTAGGAGGAGCTAAGTGCTCCAGGATAACACTTGTGTCCTTTTGGAAGCTCCATTCATTCTTTTCCATTTTTATTTCTAAAATCTAACCCCCAGTTTCCCAAGTCTCACTCATTCATCTACCATCTTCACAAATTTATATCTTAGTAACCTTAGTATCTTAGGTCAATAGTATATTGAACCAACTAGCATTTTAAATTTCAGTGCATATTTCAGCCTTATGCTAAGCAGTAATATCTGTGGAGAGATAGCTTTGTCCTGTAAGCTATATCATTTCAAATACATATTAAAATACTACGTAACTATTAAGAACTTTTTTGCATATCATCTTATATACTACCAGTAAGCTCCCTCATCAGTCTACGTTAGTGCTATCCAATAGAGCTTTTTGTTACAATAGAAATGTTCCATATCTGTACTGGTAGCCAACATGGTACCCACTAGCTACATGGGGGGATTTTGTTGTTTGTGTTTTGTTTATTGAGATAGGGTCTTGTTCTGTTGGCCTGGGCTAGAATGCTGCGGCACCATCAGAGCTCATGGTAGCCTCAAATTCCTAGACTCAAGAGAACCTCCCATCTCAGGTTTCTGAGTAGCTGGGATGACAGGCACATGCTTGGCTGATGTTTTCTATTTTTAGTGGAACTGAGGTCTTGCTCTTGCTCAGGCTGATCTCAAACTCCTGAGCTCAGTGATCCTTCAGCCTTGGCTTTCCAGAGTGCTAGGATTATAGACATGACCCACCTGTCCCAGCCTGCATGTGGGTATTGAGGACTTGAAATGTGGCTAGTGCAACTGAGAAACTTAATTTTAAATTAACTTTAATTTAATCAATTAATTTTAAATAGCCACAGATAGCTCATGGGTACTGTGTTGGAAAATGAGAGTCTATATTGTGAGGCAATATAGTACCTAGTTTTCTTTACTTCCAGCTCTAAAATTAAAAAATGGAAAGTATGAATTTCCCTCAAATAGAAATATCTGGGTAGACATGAGAAGAGCAGGTTTCCAGGACTATAAATTGGGCAGGAGGGACTTTTTCAATATGGCTAACTAATAGCACAGTACTTGCCACCAAAAAAAAATAAAAAAATAAAAATAAATAAAAAAAAAAAGAAAAAAATCCTCACAGGGGTAACTTTAATCAACTCTTAAGTCACATCACATCAGCTTTGGTGATAGAAAAATAAGACTCAAGTGACCTTGATTAATTAAAGTTGGAGTTTGTCACCTTGTCTATCAGCCTATCACAACACTTAATCCAGGACTGACTGTGTTCAGCGCTGTTTATTAGAAAGGGGTACAGACCCCAGAAGTTTAGCTCCAGGTACCTGGTCAGGGGTCTGCTGGTAGAGTATACATTTTATTAAAGTTATAATTTACAGAGCTAGGAAACTTTCAAGCACAGTTCTTTTTCCAAGTTAGTTTCAACTCGAACAAACATAAGAGTACTTGTAGAGAGAAATTCTCCTGCAAAGTACACTCTTCTGGTGATTACCAGCAGGTCCACAGGCAGTGGCTAGATTGAGTGTCTGAATCAGCCCGGCTGATTACCTTAATCACCTTAATCATAGAATCTACCCTCCCTGGAATGGCTCAATGTGAAGAGTGGCAGAACAGTCACTCCAAGCTGAAGCCTCATTGTTAGGACATATTCTGATGCGTTTAATGAAGAGCTTGTGATTTGTATTAGGGACAAGATAATTTCGAGGCTTTGTCAGTCCTTCGCCAGTTCTTTTATTACTAATGAAGAGTTTTCCAAGAATGTCTTTGTTAAAACCCCCGGCACATCGTGGAGAAGTGCGGCTGACATCTCAAGGTGAGCATCTTTTCACCGACTGCTCATTAACCATTTAAAGTTGTACACGGCGACTTTTCCTTCTCTCTGTCTTCATTCTGAAGCCCCATCAATCAATACGTATTTGGGAATGGGGGATGGAGCTCCCATTCATCTGCTCCCCAGAGTAAGAAGCAGCGCCCCAAATATCCATCATCATAAATACTTCTAAGTGGGTTCACTTGATAGACATTCACTTCCCTGGGATCAGACTACCTGAGTATTTACGGTGTTCTGCCAAGTTTATTGTTTGTGTTGTTTTTGAAGCACTACATCAGTAGTAAGGAACGACAACAAAACGAACTTGCATACTCACACCCCTAATTGTATCGTTGGAGTTTTTATATCTTCTCATGAGATTATAAGTTTGAGTTTGCGAGACTAAGCCATCAGAGAATATTTTTTTCTAGCATTGCCTTTTGGTAAAAGTCACCATGAAAATAATGATGGTAGGATTATTCTGTATTGCCCAGACAACTAGATTGATCATAGGCAGGGCTCGCATTTAATGATTATAATGAATGATCTCTTCACTGACATAATAACACACTAATATCAACGAATTTCTAGTTACTAGTGTTCAGAGAAAACTTGAAAGAATAATGCATTTTAGTTATAGCTGGGCCTAGTTTAGCCATGATGATTAGAACTTTAATCTTGGGTTCAGGAAGACCTGGATTTGAATTCTGCTTCCTCTTTCCATGACCTAGTTAGGCAGATTTCTAAACCACTGCATTGATCCAGTTTCCTTGTTTATAAAATGGTGATAATTATAATCTATAATTCATAAAATTTTCTGAGAATTTTATTCAGAACTATTTGTGAAATGACTAAGGTAGTCTCAAGCACAAGGTAAAATCATAGTAAATGACAACTAATTGGGAGTGATATCATTATATTTGTTAACCAATCCTTGAGAATGTCTATTTTCCAAAGTTCGTTATAATTTTTAAATTTTAGACCATTTGTTTTTCAGAACACATTTATTTAGAACAAAATAATTACAGTGAGTGCTGACACAGTGCTATTTGACTACTACTCTTCTGTGTACTTCCCACACCTTACTCCTTACAGCAACCTAATGAGGTGAGTGCTCTGATTATCCCTGTTTTACAGATGAGAAAACTGAGGCACAGAGAGGAAAGATAACTTGCTGGAGATAATCTTAACAGAGCCCCAGGGTATGAGCCTGGTAGGTAGCTCAAGCTATGCTGCCTTTTAGAATCAGAAACAAAGGTTAATGTATGATTATAATTAATAGAATTATAAATTACATCTGTTAACGAAGAAAATAAAAACGTGTATAAAAACAAATAATGAGTGATATCCTTAGGATGTCTTTGAACAGGACAAGCACAGCATAATTTGTTCCTGAGGGTCCCTCTGGATGAATATTCCTATTCAGAAGACTCTGCATTTGATTTAAGACTCAGGATTTCAATTTTTCTTTTTTTTTTTTTTGTTTAGCCATTATAATTCTTTTTTTTTTTTTTAATTTTATTGAATGGTAACTATGTACATTAATGCACTTCTGGGGTACAGTGTGGGGTTTTCACATGCAATCCGAAATCGGATTTCAATTTTTCTAGAAAAACAAAGTTTTCTGTGTATAAGGGATTTTCTCTTTTTTGTGCTAGTTCTCTTACTCTTTGTAAGTGAAATCTCAGTTTACTGTTATAAAAGTCATCCTGAAAAGAAATCCAACATCTAGTGTCAGGGAGATAAAGAGAGAATAAAGGGATGAAAAAATAATACCCTAAACAATCAATAATAAGAAAATTTGAATTTCTTGAAAATCAAAATTATAGGCTGATTAAAAATGGATTGGGGAATCTTCCAGTCACTTGGTTCTGTGATTAAATGGATCTTTACTCAGACCTATATTAGGCTCTGCAAAACCCGAATTTGGGTGGGAATTATACGCCATTGCAATATTTACAAATTGGGGGATTTCCAAAGTACATATTCATGAAGAAACAGATCCTGTGCGTCAATATATTTTAAAACACATAGTTGGGATTGTAACTATATAAACATGTGTATTTTCAATTTTATTTATTTAAATAATATACTGTATTTTCCTGTTTCATTAAATCTTCTACAAGATCATTTAAACAATTTTCCTCATGGAAAATAGATTGTTTCTGTTATTCATTATTACAAATAATTCTGTCCTATTATCCTTGTGTATGTATCATCTCACATCAGTTATTGTCCTTGATAGCATCCTAGTAGTTTACTGAATCGAAAGCTCTAAATTCCGGGGCATATCACCAAACAACTTTTCACTGAAGTTATCCCCTCTTGTACATTTGCTGCATGTGAAATAGAATGCCTATCCAAGGACCTTTGCCAGTCTTGATTATCATAATTAAATAATTGTATTTTATTTTGTCATTTGCAAGTTATTGTGAGATTGGACAGGCCATTGGTAGTTTTCTTCTGATTAACAAGTGCTCATGTCTGTATTTTAATTAGACACAACAATATTTCTTAGTAACTTGTGTCAGCTCTTTTGATATTGAGGATGTCTACAGTACATTATTTTTTAAAATATTCTTCTAACTTGTCATTTGTATGTTAAGTATACTTAGGACTTTTTAATACATTTTAAAATCAAGATATATAGTGGCTTATTCAAAACTATAATCAAACTTTACATGTGCTTTCATAGGGAATCATGGTAAAGAAGGGCAGGCTTAGTAAAATCTATTTTCTAGCTGACATCACCTGCTATTAGCATCAAGGTGCCGAACACAAAGGACATGGAGTCCTTACAAGTGCTTAAAAGTTAGTCTAGAGATAAATTCACATTATGCAAAAAAGTTATTTCTCTTTTTCACTGTTCCTGGTACTATCTATTGTTTCTTTCTCCTTCTAATGTACTACATTCAATCTGCCTTGAACATCTTTATTTTAGAACTCGTGTGTACTGGATTGTCGTCCCCGAGCCTCCGTCCACCGCATTCTCCACCCTTCCTTTTCTTCTCTACTGCTTGCTGTTTCTACCTACATGTTTTCTTTGTCTTCTTTTCAGAACAATACTTTCAATGAAAGAAGAAAATAGTGTAAAGAAGAAAAAACTTCATCTTCTTCCCCACGGCATTTGAAAATCAAACGAACTATCCTAAGGGCTCTCCTTTGGGGGACAGGATGGGGCTACTGTTAGCATGGGGCAGGTCCCTCTGTCCGTGAACTTGGCATAAATAATTCCCCTCCCCACGTGCATAAGGGATAATAGAGAATCAAAACTTCTGACATGGGGTGCTCTGCAGAGACTGCTTATTCCTTGGTTTCTGTCTGAAAATTAGGTAAGGGTCCTGACCAAAAAATGATACCACATTGAAAAACAAAATCACCGAAGTTCAGCAGAACGGTATTTGGATCAGTGGAAGGGGCAGAATGATCACTTGACAGAAAGGACCTCTGAACACTCAGATGAGCACCACGTGCTTCCAGAGCTGGTCCGTGGATGTTGGTGACAGCTGCTATTTTCTTTTTGTACTTTCTTTCATCTAATCTCAAATCCACATGTATATATTTTTTCCATCCAGCCCTCTGCTCAGTCCCTAGTAGTGCACTATAGGCTAGAGGAAACTGCATGGCAAGCTCTGTAGTGGAAAAGAGCGCTGGGCGCCTGAAGCTCAGTGGTTAGAACGCTGGCCACATGCCCTGGACCTGCTAAACAAAAATAGCCGTGCCTTGTGGGGGCCTGTAGTCCCAGCTACTAGGGAGGCTGAGATCAGAGAATTGCTTAAGCCCAAGAGTTTGAGGTTGCTGTGAGCTGTGACACTAGAGCACTCTACTGAGGTCTTTGTCTAAAAAAAAAAAAATAGAAGAAGAAGAAGAAAAAAGATGGAATGTCACTAGACCTCCCCTTATTTCATGCACGACTCCAGGTGCTTCTTTCATCTTTTCCTTCAGATTCAAGCAACTTGCCTCCAGGAAGTTCCCAGAGTCATACTCTAATGGCTCTTATTAAAGGGGAAAATTGGTCTGGTTAAAATAATCCTGCAGGTTCCATCTCATTCCTTGAAGACTCTTTGTTTCCTATTTGTTCAGAGTTTTAAAGGGGCATTTCCCTGTTGATATTGGTGCATAACCCTGGCAGCGTCTGTCTGGTGCCATATTCATCTCATCATCCAGATGTTCATTTACTACCATCTCGTTTGGGAAATGGTGAAAGAGATGTGAAAGTTCCATTTAAAAACAAGCACTTTAGCGACTGTGCGTCTAGGGCCTGGTTCTCAGGCTGAGCCTCTGCACCCCTCCCTCCAGCGTGGCGGTATCCTCTTTGATTACATTCATTTTATCAAGCTAGTGGTTGGTAGGAACACACTTCAACCTGGTTTTACTAGTTTTCCAGGCAACTTCATTCATTAGGCATTCACTGAGAGCCTGATATACTGGTGCCATTAGAAACCAAAATACAGAGGAAAGGAGCTTAAAATCCACTCCTGAAAACTCACTTCTTCTATGAAGCCTACTCTTGACACTGCAGCTATAGGCTGCCCCTTGACACGTTCCAAAATCACCAGGTCATAGCTGTCATTTGCGATATTTTTAAAAGACACATGGTTATCCCCCTCCCCTGGACAACACTGTTTGAAGTGGGCCTGGGAATGTATATTTAAAAAAATATATTAAATATATATTTTAACACCATCCCAACCTACGTCTTATGATTAGGCAAGCTTAGGAAACTATCTTAATTATTGCTTCCCATCCTCTGCCTCAAAGATCTGATGACTTAATTACATCTTCAGTCTTATGGTTGAAGTGTACCTTGCGGAGAGATTTCAAAGAAACAAGAAGGGCAGTTTGATTTTTAAAAAGGTGGTCATAGGGACTGGAGTGTGAAAAGATAATTAAGGAGAGAGACAGGAGCAGTGCTTCACTGAAGAAAAAGGGACAGAGTGGGTGTGAGTGGGGAGATGAAGCACTCGAGCCGTCCGGGCAGCGCGGTAATGACCTCCTTAGGAGTCTTCCCGCCTCAGCCTCTGCAGCCCAGATCCTTCACAGCTGTCAAAAACCTTGTCCTCAGGACTCTCTTTGATTGCATTATTTCCCCTCTCAGAGTCTTGTGCCAATGCCCAATTGCCTCTCAAGCCAAATTAGCACTCTTAATCACAGGCATCAAGGCCCTTCTCCCTCTGGGTTCCTGTCACTAATGGCCGCCTCACCCCAGCCCTTGGGTGAGACTTGTCAGCTTGCTTCTGGCAGAGCACCACTCTGCCTTGAACAACTCCCACTGCCTTTCCAGGAAGTTGTGTGCTTTTCTTTTTTTAAAAAAAAATACTGCTCAAAAGTAACCTTTCCGGTTAGAGTTTCTCTTATTTACTGATCAGCCTTAAAGTTCTCCAGAGCTTGACTAAAGTTTTGACAGACTTCCAACTTACTCCAGGCCCCGGGCCTCCCTCTTCTTCAAGCATTTACTTCAGAAAAGTTATGATAAATGCTTTCCCTGCCCCTTTGAAATGTGTGTAAACTTTCTCCCAGCCTCAAGCCACTTTCACAGCCCAGGAAATGCCTTTCTCTAGGATCTGGGAATCATGTCTTTGAAATGTAAACACCGAAGGACAGAGCACCCCTATCTCTCAGTCTCTGTGGTTGGGTAGGAGCCTAACTTAGATGCACACCAATTAGCAGAAACAGATGGCCTAATCACAGAGAAAAGCATTTTCAAGCTCAGGGATAACTCAAATGTGCTTGACACATCCCATTGATCAGCCTCCCCGCTAACTTCCTCCAGTATTTTTCCACTAGCTCACAGCAGGGCTTAAAAACCTTCCCGCCTTTTGTTTCAGTAGAGTTGAATTCTCTCCTCCATTACAATAGCTGAAAATAAAGTCTTCCTTGCCTGTTTAACTTTGCCTAGAGCAACTTTTGTTTGACATTACTTGACACCCTAGAGGTAGAACTGATTGTACTAACATACAACCAACACATTTTAGAAAAAAAAAATATAGAGATGTATGTGTTTTATTGTATCTCTTCAATATAAGACTTGAGGTTGGTGACCAGTTATCAAAGCAGTAAACTCTTCTCAGCAGGAATTCTTGTTAAACCAAAGAGAAGTTAAAGCGTATTCTGATTGAGCTGTCATTCCGTAGAAGTGATGGAAGTTTTAAAAATGTCTGAAAACATATTAGAACACTTTGCCAGTAGAAGAAACAAAGCTGCTGTCTTTTGTAATGTGGCATTTTCTCCTAGTTTTACACATTGCTGTAATTTTAAAAAAGTAGGATAATTTGTCCCATATGCATTTTGGTAAAGAGCTACTGCCTAATTAAATGAAACCCCAGGTCCAAGTTTCAATCAAAATGGAACCTCAGTCTTCTTAGTTCAAAGAATGAAGCCGAAGAAAACTTTTAAAAAAAGAAAAAGAAAAGAAAAAAGCCAATAAAAATATACACACAGATTTTTGTATGCAACGTATTCCCGTAAATCATAATTAGGCTATATAGTTTTTATTGATTTGTCAAGAGAAATTCACCAAAGAAATTTTTTTTTTTGTCACATGGTTTCTTCAAATTGGAGAATTTATTATATTGAGTGTGGAAAAATACTTGCTAACAGAAATATGTATGTGCTTGTAAGATTGACTTATTTTTTTGGTAAGACTGCCCTTTTTCTTTTTTAAGATTCCCTTTTGTAAGATTGGGTCAAGTTTCAAAACTTTTCATTGTATACCTTATCAATATGGTTTTCTGTTCAGTGTGTGGGAAAGGAAGATCAATTGTTGGATGATTTAAATAAGAACAAGGAAGATTTATAGCATTTCTTTTCTGATCTTCAATTCCACCTGGACCGTCCTTGTTTTTTTCCCAGCCCAGGCAAAGGTACTCATTTATTATTGCATTGTGAATGAGGACTCATTCGTGGGAGACAGAGATTTTTCTTGTCTGTGCTGAATTGCTTTGGGAATCACAACTGCTCTCACTAGCCAGCAGCTGGGAGAAACTGTGTTTGCTAAGGACTTCAAAGGGATCCCTGCCTTCCCGTTCCTGGGATGGTGAGGAAATAAACTCCACAGAAAGTGCAATGAATTAATTTGCCTTTAACCTGAGAGCCTGTTTTTTGTTTTCTTCCCATGTATTTATTTATTTTATTTTAATTTTTTGGGCACACCCGTCCTGGGTTTGCCTTATGTATTGTATTATTTCAGATTCTAGGTGTTAAACTGAAAGAAAAAGTTGTCACTTGTGTGAAAGAGAAACATAGATATTGATATAGTATCAGCTAATTAATTTGCAGGATTATGCGAATCTTTTGATCCTACTCTTTTTTTAATTTAAAATTTTTTTCAGACCCTATTCTTTACCTAAAAAATACTTTAGATTAAAAAAAAAAAGCAGTTGGTGATCCTTAACATTTATTTGCATATGGATGTGAGATTATACATTGGAGAATCACTGAAATTAGGAGGTGCAGATGGCAAATTTGAACCAATCTGCTAAATCTCTTCCATCAAGTCAAGATTATATAATTTTCTGCTATTATGTAAAACAGTTCCTTACAATTTGCAGCTACTGCTCTGTGGCCAAGTTTATTAAACCTTTTAAAAAAAAAACAAATGACTTCCAATTAAAACTATTCCCATTCTTTCCATTTCCCACCTTGAAATGCAGATGGAAAATGTTGAAAAAAAAACCTGCAGACAAATTTAATTTAACAGTTTAATCGAGCAAGAAAAGGAGAAAAGAACAAAACTATTTGTGAACTGGGCAGCCCTCAGGATCAGAACAGTTTCAAAGAGACACTCCAGGGCTGAGGCATAGCTAGGTAACATTGGTAGGAAATGGAAAGTGATGTACAGAAGTCAGAGCTGAGGTACAGAAACATCTGGATTAGCTCCAGCTCTGCATTTGCCTTATTTAAACACAATTTGAATAGTTGGCCAGCTATGAGGGGTTCAAGTATGGCTGCTGGGGTTGGCTGAGACTCAGCGATTGTTATAGAAGTGTACTCTTCAAATTAGGTTTTTCCTTTGTCTACATATGAAGGGAGGTTGTGGTTTTTAGGTAAGAATTCATAGACCTCCCATTGAATCCAGCAGTCCCATTACTAGGTATCTACCCACAGGGAAAAAAGTCATTATATCAAAAAGACACTTGTACCTGAAAGTTTATTGGAACACAATTCACAATTGCGAAGATAAGAAATCAACCTAAAGCGTCCATTGGTTTATAGTGAGTGAAGAAAGTGTGGTATTTATATAATACGGAGTACTACTCAGCTCTAAAAAGGAATGAATAATGTCATTTGCAGCAACCTGGGTGGAACTGGAGAACATTATCCTAAGGGATATATCTCAGGAATGGAAAAACGCGCACACGTGTCCTCTCTAATAAATTGGAGCTACCGATGGACACAAAAAAGCACAGAGGGAAGTCAGTCACTGGAAATCAACCAGGGGGAGGAAGAGCAAAAACTCAGCTAACAAATACAGTGAGCACTATTTGGGTGTCAAGCACATGTACAGTCCTGACTCAAGCCATGTCAAAAAAAATCATCCATACCTCTTTACTATTTTGAAATAATAATGAAAAAGAAGCAATAATGGCTGATCTCAGCCTGTAAACTCATTTGCTACAGGGAATTTTGTAAATTTTTTCTGTGAGCAGGGATATGAAATGTATGTTCAGCCTAATGACAGTGTCCAGAATTCTGATGCATCCTTTCTGTTCAGATGTAGCCAATGTCCCCACGAATACTCTTTCTCATCACACTTTATGTTAAATTTACTCTTTGTTTTCAGCAGTTTGATCATGATATGTGTAGGAATGATTTTCTTCGTGTTTAAACTCTTTGAGTATTACTGAATTTACTGAAGATAACATACTTCTCAAATCTGAGACAATTTTTTGCATTCTTTCTTTCTTTCTTTTTTTTTTTTATTTGGCAGGGGCTGGGTTTGAACCTGCCACCTCCAGTATATGGGGCCAGGGCCCTACTCCTTTGAGTGCTGCCCATTATTTCTTTAAATATTTTCTGTGACATTCTGTCCTTTACTTCTGGTACTACTTGCTGTGTCCCACAAATCACACATGATATATTAATCCTTTCAATGCTTTTTATGTGTTCTATAGTTTAGATAATTTTTATTGAGCCACCATTAAGTTCATTGATCTTTTTTGTTGCTGTGTCCAATCTGCTACTGAGGGCATCTGATGTTTTTTATTTCAGATATTGCACATTTCTACTCTAAAATGTCCTCATTCCCTCCCCGCCGCCCCCGAGACTATGTGTCTGCATTCTCATTATGTTCATCCTTCCTTTAAGTCGTTACAATTGTCTTTTCAAATCTTTCATATTTCTAACATCTGGATTATCTTCAGGTCTTTTTCTGTTAACAGCTAAAAACGCTGGATTATGGGTTACATTTTCAGCTTCTTCGTGTCTAGTAAATTTTATTGAATCCTCCTAGACATGGTAGATGTTACATAGTATGAGGTTTGGATAGTGTTGTCTTTGTTTAGAGATTATTGAATATCGTTGTAGCAGATAGCCAAATTACTGGTGTATCTTCTTAATACTTCGAGGCTTTGTTTTTTGTGCTTTGTTAAGGTGAGTGTATTTCTGCTGTGCCCTTAATGTCCCAGATATGACTTTTTCTGTAAGACATGGACTTTTGGGAGTGCCAGGTGAATTTCCTACCTTAGTATGGTCTGTTTCCTCTTGCTGGGCCAAGACTCCATCATTTCCCAGAACTGCACCGCCTTCAATATTTTGTTCAGCTTTCAACCCACCACAGCTATTTTCTGCTTTGCATCTTGTTATTTCTCACTGTACAAAACACCCCAGTCTGCAGCTGTCACTGTGAGGAGAAGCCCCTGCAAATCTCTGCTGTTTCTGTCCTCTGTGCGGCTTCCTCCTTTCCTTGCAAATTGCAGCCGGCTCAGTGAACTCCTATGTCTGTCTCCTGAGCTCTTCAGCAATGGAGACCAAGACTCTGGCTGGGCTTTAGTAGTCCTTGTTGAAGCCAGGAAACCACCCCTAGGTAGCAGATCCAAGGTCATCTCCTGCACTGACGGTGATCTGATATCTGATAAGAGGGACCAGTTTTATAGAAATTTATGGTGCAAGAATAAGTCCAGAAAACCAATTACTCAGTCAGGGTCCAGACCAGATACATCCTTATTATATTTGGATGTTATTGCTTCAACATGCAAACTTTGGGAGTCTGGAACCTCACCTTTACTTTTTTTTTTTTTTTTTGAGACAGAGTTATTCTGTCACTGGGTAGAGTGCTGTGGCATCATAGCTCATAGTAACCTTAAACTCTTGGGCTCAAGTGCTCCTCCTCCTGCCTCAGCCTCCCAAGAAGCTGGGACTACAGGTAGCTGCCACAATGCCCAGGGTTTAGTTCTTCTATTTTTAGTAAAGGCGGTGTCTTGCTCTTGCTTAGGCTGGTGATGCCGCTGCACTGTTATAAGGGTTACAAGAATCACATATATATATTTGTCCCCAGACATGGTCTGTTTCTGTTGTCCAGGCTAGAGCGCAGTGGCATAACCATAGCTCACTGCACCCTCAAACTCCTGGGCTCAAGCAATCCTCTTCCTCAGCCTCTCAAAGTGCTGGGATTACAGGTGTGTGAGCCATTGCACCTAGCCAAGAATCATCTTTAGTTGGCCAAGAGGAAAAGTGAAAAAAGAGATGTGAGAGTGTATAACAAAACCTTGATTCCTTTGCTTATGGTCACTGTTATTCTCTTCTCTAAAATATTCTCTCTTCTTCATGGTATTCAGATGGGTCCTCTGCTGATCTCTCTTCCCTTGACAATACTGGTATTAGAATATTATTTCAATGTATCTTATTTGAACTGATTTTCTGTTTTGTATTTGATATTGATATCTTTGATTTTTACTATTTTGGCATTTGATCTCTGATCAGGTTACCCCGATTTTTCTTGCATAATTAGGCTTAGACTACCCTTTGGGCCCCAATAAGGTTGCCCCGGAGGCAACTCTAGGCTCATGTGCTTTCCTGCATTCCTGATGCCCAAGTCATCCTCCCAGAGCCTTTGTCAATGTCAGTGTTCTTCTTTGGCCATATTTTCCTACAAGACGGGTTGCCCTAATATGATACTATCCAATTTCTGAAAAGCAGCTAAACTTAGGTCACATGAATTTTCTGGGTAGTCTGCATGGCTCAGTCAGTTTTCCTTGCCTCTATCTCTGCTCCCTATCCTTTATGCTGAATAGAGGGCTATTTCAATTCCTGCAGCTCAGGACTTGCTTATTTTCTTTCATACTAGTTGTTGTTCCGCATTGTTGACTCCAATTACTTGAAATTAGAAGATTGTGGGGGGTTGTTAGTTTAGCACATATAATCACATTGACATAAAACACTTTTATGGATAGATGTAGAATTTGGGGGAAGTATGGTACTAATGTAATCTCCGGTTTCTAAAACTATTAACACATGCTGTATTAATGGTTTATTACCATATATAAGACAATCTTATGATGTTGCCAAGTTGTTAGCCCTCTAGTTATACCTCTATGTAATTCTTTTGCAGTTAGTGAAATATGCCAGAGTAGATATTGATATGAAGTTATTCTGAGTATATCTTCAAATTGGGTGGTGCCTGTGGCTCAAGAAATCAGGCACTGGCCCCATATACTGGAGGTGGCAGCTTCAAACCTGGCCTTGGCCAAAAACCAAAAGCCAAAAAAAAAAAAATCTTTAAACTAATTACTAATTATATGAAGTTAATAATTCATAAAATTCATTGTTTTATTATATAAGAAATAACTCACTTTATGAATGGCAGGCTAAGCTAGTTTGACATCAAGGCTGAGAACTAGCCCTCATACTGGGAGCATCTATGGACCTCACATTCTATGGTGCCTGTTTCTTATCTCCTTTCTGAAAGTTATTGCAACTTGGATCTGGTTTGTGGAGATGGGAGAAGATCACAACTTGTCTACTTTTGCCTATAGTGGTACCCCACAAACTCTGAGGTGTACTAGAATAACCTTGAAGGGCTTATTAAAACACAGATTACTTTGAGTTTCTGATGCAGTAGGTATGAACGAGACCTGAGAATTTGCATTTCTATCAAATTCCCAGGGAAGTTTCTTTTGAGAACCACCATCGTAATATATTTCAGAATTTTCAAACCTGAAAATCCCCTAGAACTGATTCTCCTTTTGGGTACTTCTGAGACATATTGCTATTGACTCAGCTTTGGTTGACCTTCTGTGACATTGCCGAAGTCACTTAATGCTTCTGTGTTTCCATATCACTGTCTGCAAGACGGAATATGTCATCTAAGGCTTAATGATGCTTAGGCTCACATGAATAGTGCTATGGATTTGCAAGTATTTATTTTAAAGTATTATTTTTCAGACTTGGAAAATTCCCCAGAGAAGTTATGGTTAAGGCTCCATATAGAAATTGAAATCACTCTTTGGCTTGAAAATCATTCACTCTTGAACACTGGCTTATTCAGGGGGAAAGTCAGCTTTTTTGTTATCTCAGTCTCTGTGAAGTGGTGGTTAAAAATAATTTTTAAAGTTAAATTGTCACTAAATCCAAATGCCTATTGGTGCATTTGGTTAAACGTTGCCATACTTGAAGATCTTTTAAATGGTAAGTTAGGAAGCTTTTAAATAACTTTGAAAAGTCATAGGTATAACAAATATATATTTTATTAATTATTACTTGTAATAAAGTTTTCAGAATGTCACATTATATTGGAGAGCCTTTAGGTCAGAGTCCCGTGATGCATTTGTTCTTTATCTCCAAGGTTTTAGCCTTGACAAATGCTTACTCTTGGCATTCTGTATCCTTAAGAGTAACAGCTCACTTGAAACTCATCTTTCTTATTTGATATTGGTGATAATGTAGCACTATCCTCCATAAAATTGATTAAAGCCTTAATAAGATTATGTAGTGAAAATATTTGGGGGCAATATGGGTCATTAAGTAGTTGAAATTCACCCATTAAAATACATTTAGATCTTGCAATAATTACACAAAGAGAATTTTCAATGGATTGTTGCTCTTTTTAGAGTGTAAGGAAACTCTCTGTAGCAAATCGAAACAAAATGACTATTAAAAAAATAAAACAAAAGGAGCAGTAAGCTAAATCTAAAACGGGGGAAAGCTCAGAAGTAAAAGTTAGGAGTTATGCAGGCAAACATCTCAGTTTTGAGAGTGAAGAATAAGTTTTGGGTTAGCAGCAAAGTGAAAGAGATAAATCTGAGATTCTCATATTAATTTAAGACACTCAAATCAGGAGAAAGTCTCCTAGTTTAGTAGTATCTTCTAGCTCTCATTCCTATTTCTGGAGATCAGTATGCCCATTTTTTCCTGAAACTTAGAATTCCCACAAAGTAGATTCAACAAAATTAGTTCATAGTAAACATGTCCAGGAAAATGAGACACTATGAGTGAAAGTTGCAAGAACAATGAACAACAAATGCATGTATGTGCTTCTAAGGACTTCAGATATTAAAATTTGCAGATGTGGACTATAAATAACAGTATAAAAAATTAAAAGGCAAATATAAAAAAAACATGAAAAAGAATACATTAAGATGGTCAGGCATATTTGAAAGTCATCTAAGTAGAATCTCTAAGTACAAAAATAATAATGTTAAAATTAAAACCATAATAGATATGTTAACCATAGAATAAATGCTATGAAGAGCGAATGACTAAATTATAATATAGATCAAAAGAAGCATCCAGAAAGCAGCAGAGAAAAAGTTGAAGATGAAAAATATGAAAGAGGAAAGCACCTGTGGCTCAGCGAGAAGAGCGCCAGTCCGATATAATGAGGGTGGCAAGTTCGAACTCAGCCCCAGCCAAACTGCAATAAAAAAATAGTGGGGCATTGTGGTGGGCACCTCTAGTCCCAGCTACTTGGGAGGTGGAGGCAAGAGAATTGCCTAAGCCCAAGAGCTGAAGGTTGCTGTGAGCTGTGATGCCAAGGCACTCTACTGAGGGCAACAAAGCTAGACTCTGTCTTTAAAAAAAAAAAAAAAGAAAAATATGAAAGAAAGTTTAAGAGTCATGGAAGATAGAATGAAAGGAACTAACATGCATTTATTTGAAGACATATCTAAAGCATAATGGCCAACAGATTTTTCAGATTTTCAGACTTGATGAAGTTCAGAAATCTACCAATTAGGGGAATCAGATATGTTTCATGCAGAATAAAAAAAAATTCATATTTTGAACATGTTTAGCAAATTTTAGAGCATTACTGACAAAAAAAGTCTTGATAACAGCCAAAGAGAGGGAATATGTATTACCCATAAAAGAGCACCACATAGACAAGCAGCAGGAGTTTCCATTCACTGATAGGTACTAAATAATAGTAGAGCAATATTTTTGATATGCTGGGGAAAATATGTATTCTTCCAAGTTAAAGTTTAAGAACAAGAGTAAAATAATGATTTTTAATATAAATAAAAAAGAACAGAATTTACCAGTAGAAGATCCTCACTTAAAAAAGATGCCTTTTAGAATAAAAAGAGGAAAGGCCTGAGTTGCAAGAGAAATTGTCAAGCAAAGAAAACAGGGCCATTAAAGAAATCTAGACAAAAGAGGGAATTAGGAATACCTAACAAGTACAATCAGTATAACCTGGTTCTTTGTAACCTCAATCAGTCCCCAATAATTAAATAAAAATCCTCTATAAAATACCAATTTTAATAACACTTAACTTGGGAGTTAAAAAATACATAGCTAAAACAGTAGCATATATGTTGGGAAGGAGTGTCTGTAATTAAATTACTATGAAGTTCTTGTATGGTCTTAGGAAAAAAGATTGGCTTTAGACTTTGTGTACTAACAATAATAAAGCTTTAGGGATATGTATCAATAAGTAGAAATAGAACGTGCAAATTTTAAACAAATAGAAGGAGGATTTGCAATGAGAAAAAGCAAGCCAACAGGGAACTCAACCATTTATTTCACCTTCCATAAAGGAAAAGGAGACAACATTGGGAAATACAAGAAGCACAAAAATCAAAATATTATAGTAGAAAAAAAAGTATTTTAATAAGAATGTAGCCTTTAGCTATTGCCATGAAATTAGTTAGTGACAAATAATTCCACAACTCAGTGGATTCACCCATGCTCATGAATCTCTAGGTTTATTAAGAATTGGTCATCTAGAGTCTGCTGATTTAAAGTGATCTGGATCTGCTCCACATGCCTTTCACCCCCTTCCTGGGGCCTAGCTGGCTGAACTAGGGATGCATTTCTCATGGATACAACAGAGACATATTCAAGCATTGTTCAGTTCTCTGCTGTGTTACATCTGCTAAAATCTTGTTTTCTAGCGCAAGTCCTATGGCCACTCCTAAGATTAATAGAATGGGCAAATATTCTTCTATGATGTGAGGGTCAAGATACAAATATTTATAACAGCAAACTGATACAACATGTAAGAAATATAATTAAAATCACCAGTTATTATAAATAAATATAATTGAAACAAATTCCCCAATTATAGTACCTTAACTATAATTGGTAAAGTTAATGATAGCGTCTATCAGATTGCATTGAAGAGAAATGTAGAAACCTGGAAAGACTAATGATAATGAATGGGAAAAAAAAAGATAACCAGGAAGATATTAAACAAAATGAAAGAAGTGAGTGTTTACCTTCGAGAATAGTCCTGGGGTAGTGATTGGTAGGGACAGCAAGGGCTTGATTTGGTGTATTTAAAAATAGAAAAAGCAAGTTGTGGTAACTGTATTAAAATTGAGCTGTATCAAAACAGCTGTGGTAGCTGTATTAAATTTGATAAAAGCTGTATCAAAACAACACATTTTTAAAGGATAAAATAGATGTCTATTAAATGATGAGAAATTCAATTTACCAGAAAAATGATTCTAAATCTGTATATGTCTAGCTAAATAGCACCAAAAATATAAAGCAAAACATAATAAAACTATAGGAGAAATTCACAAAATTCTCATATGTTTGGTAGTTTAGAAAAATCAGAAGAAACAATGTAATAATATGGAGAATTTGAACAATTAAATCAATAGATAAAATTCACAGACACCATCCATTTTGAAAATAACAAACACCCAGGCCTGAATGTTAATAAAATTAACACATAATAAAAAAGAATACTTTGAATATTTTGAAGATAATGTTTTCATATATTAAGTTAAAAATCTTTTTTAAAAAATGTTTTTATAAGATCTGTCTTCACCATATTGCCCAGGCTGACCTTGAACTCCTGGTCTCAGGAGTTCCCAAAGTGCTGGGATTACAGGTGTGAGCCATTGCACCTGGCCCATTAATGCTATGATAGAAAATAAAAGAGGCTGAAAATTAATTTTCTCGTTATCTAACTTAAGATTTCAGATAAGAATCAGAAAATAAATCCAAGGAAAGTAGAAGAAAATAGATAATAAATAAGAGAAATTAATAAAATAAAGGACATATAATGAAAAAAAGTATCAACAAGGGAAAAGTTATTTTGAAAGACAACTGTTATAGGTAAACCTGTGGCAGAATTTACCAAGTAAAAGAGGTAAGGCCCAAGTAAGAGAGTACTATGCATAATTTTTTATAAAAAAATCTGAAACAGATGAAATAGAGTTGTAGAAAACTGTAACATGACGAAACTGACTCAATAGAAATGAAGGTCGGGCACTGAGGCTCATGCCTGTAATCCTTACACTCCGTGGGCAGCCAAGGTAGGAAGATAGCTTGAGCTCAAGAGTTGGAGACCGGCCTGAACAAGAGGGAGACCCCGTCTCTACTTAAAATAGAAAAATTAGCCAAGTATCTTGGTGTTTGCCTGTAGTCCCAGCTATAGGGAGGAGCACTTGAAAACAGTTGTTGCAGTCAGGTATGATGATGCCATGGCACTCTAGCAGGGATGTTTGTTTAAACAAAACAAAATAAAAAACAAAGAAAGGAAATCTGGACTAGTAATTAAAAATATTCCCATGTTAAAATAGAAAACTCAATTTTATCAACCAATTCCTTAAAATTTTTAGGAAAATAGATAATTTTAACCTTATACAATCTCTTCCAGGTAATGGACAAAGAAGAAACTCTCCAGAACACAATGTTAAACCAAATCTAGCAGACTAAAAATATTATAATACATGAAGTTTGGTTTAGCCCAGAAATATAAAGGTATTTTTGACATCCTATAGTTAATTAATGTTTCACCACATTTGCAGATTATAAAAGAACCGTTTGATCTTCTCATGAAAAGCAGAAAACCATTCAGTATAATTCATGTTCACAACCCTTTCTGACCTGGCAATATATGTATTTACCAAACCTTACAGCAAATGTTATTCTTAATGGTAAATTTTGGAAATATTTATTTTAAAATTAAAAACAAGACAAGGATTTGTTCTATCTTCCTTCTCAACATAATATTGGAGTTTCATAAGAAAAAGAAATAAATATAAGTTTTGGAAAGGAAGAAACAAAACCGTTATCTACAAATAATATTGTTCTTGTAGAAAATATTAGAAAATATAGAAATGATTGATTAGAATTAATAAGAAGAAATTAGGAAAGTGACTAGATATGAGATCAAATACAAAAAATCAATTGCATTTCTAAACACCAGCAATAAATAGAAAAAGAAAATTTTAAGAAAGATTCTACTGTTTTCCATATAAACAAGAATTATAAAGTACTCAGAAATAAGTATAGCAAAATATAGGAGATGCTAGTATAAAGAAAATTGTAAAACTTTATCGAAAGACATTTAAACAATAAATGCAGAGAAATCCCCTCTATACAGGGTTAGGAAGAATCAATATTGCCAAGATGTCAATTTTCTCTAAGTTAAGTGAGAGTTTCAGGGCAAATTCAATGAAACTCCCAAAAGGGGTTTTTGAGGAACCTGACTAGTTTATGGTAATATTTGAATAGCAGATCAAGGGGTCAAGAAGACAGGATACTCCTGATGAATAAGAATAAGGTTAAGTGACGTGCCCTACCCCCTACCAGACCCACTGTTAGGGAAGCTAATTAAGAGAGTGGCATGGCGTTGTGAGAGGGTAAAAATTGATCAGTAGAACAGTGAGCCTAGACACCTTCATATACAGAAACAAGATATATAACTGAGACGGAGTCCTCTACATTTTACAGTGATATTTGTTTATCCACAAAGGAAAAAAGAGAAGTAATTAAGATTGACTTTTATAACATACATGAAAATTATTTCTGGGTAAATCAAATACGTAAGAAAAGATAAACCCTTGCAAATAGGAGAATACAAATTAAAAGAATAACTTTATCACTTCATGGCAGGAAGAGTTTTTTTAAACAAAATTCAAAAAGGATTAATGGAATGAGATAGTTTGATAAATTCAATGGCCGATATGATCTATGCTTTTTAGCTGCAATTCCAAAATCCATTAAGCCATGATCTGCGGAAGTTTATTTTCATTTGCAACCTCATTTAGGAGCAAAAACAGACACAAGGCTATTCATGGTGTTTCTTTCTACCAGATGTGAATATTCACCCCCTTTGCCTTGGGATACATACATGAGTTTGACTATAGAATTCTCTGTGTTGAGAATGTGCATAAAATATATAAGATATACAACCTTTCTGAAATTAAAAAGAAAATCGGAGTCTGAAACACATCTAGTCCTAAGAGTTTTCAACAAGGGACGGGGTACCTGAATGGATATTGAGTTTAGGAATAAAAACCACATACATTGTCACGCGTATATTAATTAGCCTGATGTAGCTACGCCACAATGTACGCATAATTCAAAACGTTGTTTGTATACAACAAATACATGTAATTTTTATTTGAGAGAATGAGAAAAACATACTTTTGGCTAGTAGTGGTGATGGGTAGGATGGCACAGATACTTTGAATTGTAGGGATAGGTGATCTTCAAGTAGCTAGATTAGGGGGCCATGATTTTATTTTGCTTGGTTCCTTCCATGTGTGTTACTATCCAGTGTGTTATATAGTAAACGATGCCTTTAAGATCGAGAATGCTTTAATTCTTCTCTATTCTTTTTCATCTTTTAATTATTATGCTTCTCACCAAATTGATGTCATGGCTTGCTCACGGCGTGAGCTGCTTTTCAGAAGAATGGTTTTAAAAGGTTTAAAAACCCTCACCCATGTGCGTCGGCAGTTCTGAACAAGAATATCAGCTGTCCTTATTCCTGAAGGTTTGAGTGGTTGACACTTGATGGATAGGTTGTTTTTTCACGTCATTAACAACGAATTGACGTTATGGGAAATAAAAACATTCTTTCTCCTCGCCCCAGAGGTTTTTATTTATTTATTCTCTTCTTTTCAGACGTGGACTAATTATTCCATAGATAACCTCACCTCTCTTCTCAAAGCAGAGGCCTATTATGCCTCTTGTGTTGTGAATTTAATGCTATTGTAAAGAATAAGCACCGCTAACCACAAAATAGCATTGGGCGGGTGGGGGAGAAAAGCCGTCAAGGCCGTTAATGAGATGGAGTTTGACAGCCTGATTCCTGCGCCCGGCGCTTTGCACCCGCTCAGGCGCTGGGGTAGGAGCGGGGTGTCCACCCCGACAGCGCGCCCCGCAGCCGGCCCTCTCGCCGCCTCTCCACGGGGAGGGCGTTCCTCTCCCTCGCATCTCTTGTGCTGCATTAATTTAGCAAAACAGGCTTCCCCCTGGCAAGCCGAAGTGATCGAAACACACCAGAGAGGGGACTTCAAAAAGAGAATCTGGAGCCATTTCAACAACTCTAGGTCTCCCTCGCTGGGACGCTTTGGGGCACGCAGGCTCAAAACGTGTCTTTGGAATGCGGGATTTTTGCCCAAATCACCAGAGATTACACTTACTTGAGGAATCTCCAGCCTGAGGTCTGAAAGGCAGAGGGGAATTTCCATTTGACAGGCCCTAAGGGCGTCGGAGATTCCACAAGATGGGGGTATTCTCTAAGGAAAGTGGAGGAGACCTCCTGAAGGGAAAGTGACCGGCCTTAAGCCAGTAGCAACTACTACGGTCCTGCCTTTGTTGCAAATAGGAGCTCCTACAGCAGGTATCTTGAGGTGTCTATGGACTTAATGTTGAAAATAAAGCATTACTGAGATGAAATCTAACACTTGGTCCAGTTGTCCTTCACAAGGGTCAAAATACTTCTCATCATGTGCGATCATCTACTTTATTAAAAACAATTTACAGTTAAATATTTCATGTTTGGTCAAAAAGTTAATTTAATAAACTGGTGAAAATTAAAATGAACATTAGATATTATGAAAGAACTCATTTTTAAAAATCTCTTAAACAACTAATAAATGCTTTAGCCTCTATAGATTTTAGTATTTTATTTATATCAACATGATTTTACATTACTTCATCTGTGCCTCTATGGGGTTCTCTTTATTACCAAGAGAGAATATTTCTTGCAATATTTTTTAAGGCCACATTAATGGAATTTCAGGCTCTTTAGGCTCAAATTCTAGCAGGTTTGCTTACTAAACTATATGAGTTTGATGAAATTTTGATGTTTCCTCATCTGTAAAACAGAATATTTTAAAGGCTTTTGGTTCCATGAGATTTTTCATGGTAATCAAATGGGCTAAACTATAGAAAATGCTTACAACTATCCCATTGGTGAGTAACTAGGTCTTCAGTATTTCCTAGCTATTATTATTTCCCCGTCAGTGCAGCGCTTAAAAATTTTTATTCTTCAACAATGTCATACTCTTCATTTTTGATGAAATATGGCTCTGTGGACAAATTTTGCAATAGGCAATCTGAGCCTAGTTCTTTACAACCCAGTTTTAACATTACCAGTGAAATGAAGCCAGTAAGCAAATAATACTACTAAAATTTCCTTTTTAATGAATTACTTCAATTATCAGCAGGTGTCTTCCATTGTTGTGTAAGAACCGGAACATACTAGAAAATGTGCCACAGATCTCATTGCTGAATATCACTGCAGTCACCTTTGAAGTACTCACCTTGGGAAACTATGCATGGACCAGCACCTAGTCCAGTGATTCTCAACCTTCCTAATGCCACAATGTATTTTCATTGTTAAAAAGGGGTTGTGACCCACAAGTTGAGAACCACTAGTCCATCCTTCAAAGCAGTTTTGGAACTCTGTTTCTGCAATGGCCAGTAGAGCTATGGTCATATGTTAATTAAGTTTGTAAAGTCATTCTAGGAAAAGAGCTTGGAAGGGTGGATGAGGTGCTGGTGTCCCTGCATAACTTCCTAAGAGAAGTACTTTGAAGGTGACCATAGTGATATTCAGCAATGACATATGGAGTACTTTTTCTAGGAGGAGTTGGCAAACATAGTGTTCTGACCTTGTATGGGTTTTGAGAAAAACAAATTTGCATATAGGATTATAAAATATTAACATAATAATTTGTAGTTTATTTTGGTCTAGTGGAGTAGGTAAGGTTCTGCTGCCTGCCCAACCATGACAGAGTACCTTTCATTTTACACATTTTTAATAGTTGAGCTTCTATGCGATTATTATTTGGATGAACTCATCAACAAAGGCTAAAATTTTTGAAAGCATCTATATATGCGCACCTCTCTCAAAATGAGAAAACCGAGGAGTTGAGAGAAGACTCGACTTGTGGTCTAGAGGGCATGTGCCTCCCTAGAAGGTATAGGATGAAGAATTGACTAAAGCTATTTATAGATATTTTCTGTTTTTTATCTTGAAATGTATGAAATTCTAAGCTAGAAGCACTTTTAAAAAATGATTTCTGTAAATAATAAAGAAGTCAGAGGGCACTGATTTTTAAAATAATATTGTTTTTCTTTGTGTGATAATATCCAATATTTATAAAGACATTTATATCTTTATGTGGATTATTTTGTTTAATCTTTGATCAACCTCCTTATGTAGGTTTCTTTTAAAATTCCTGGTTTTCAAATGAGAAATGAGAGGCTCAGGATCACTGAGGTGCCACTGAAGCTGGTTGCCTGACAGGTTGCAAAATGTATGCTTTTCATCTGTCCTGTACTAAGAGAAGAATCACATGGGTCTTACCAGCTATATTATCAGTGGTGAAGTTACAACTTGAATCTTCTGATGGTCCAATAATTATAATAAAAAGTAATTTGGATTACATAAAAAAAATTATAGTGGGAAACAAGTAATTGACAAATAAATGTAATATAAGAGACAAAACACTTGATTTATAGGAATGACCAGTGATGGTAATTTTAGGCACCATATTGTCCTTGTGAGTAAAACCTTTTGTAGTTCCCTTCACCTCCTACCAAATAAGCTATTGCTTATTCTACCCCACGTCCTAGTGTAGGACCAGCCAAATAACATCTAAATCAGACGTGTGCAATAAAACACCTATAAAATGCTCCTTTATAGGGCTAAAGATGATGTATCATAAATCACCTCATTAGGCTTGGCACTTGTAGCTCAGTAGCTAGGGAGCCAGCCACATACACTGGAGCTGGTGGTTCGAACCCAGCCCAGACTGCCAAACAACTATGACAACTACAACAAAAGAATAGCTGGGTGTTGTGGCGGGCACCTGTAGTCCCAGCTACTGGGAGGCTGAGGCAAGAGAATCACTTAAGCCCAAAAGTTTGAGGTTGCTGTGAGCTGTGATGTCACTGCACTCTACTTAGTGAGATTCTGTCTCAAAAAAAAAAAAAAACATTTCATTAATGATTTTCTTCTCTCCCTGGCAAATGAAATTAACAAATGTCAACTTCATCTATGGTTCTAGCTTTAGTCATAGTACGATTATTGTGCATATTTCCTGGAAGATGTATTTTACATCTTCTAACAAATGAACCATTAAGTTCTTAAAATTTTCCACTGAGAAGTTTTTCCTCTCAATTTGCAGCTTTCTGTTTAATGTTGTTATCAGACAAAAGAAGGACCTAATTATCACATCCATCTCATAAAAGATAATAGAATTTCGAGGTTAACAGAGTGATTCATCTCTGACCAAGGAAAGGTTATAAAATTGGCTCCTAACTCCCACCCCTTGAAACAGAGAAGTAGGTATAGGAAAAATACAGTGTCTGCAACTTTCCCCACCCCACACCCCCCCAGAAAGGGGAGGGAGTTAAGATCTGCTCGAGCTTTTATCGTCTTGAGCAACTGGTGATTGCAGAAAAACCCTAACTCTTTCCCTCATCACCCCCTAGTGATAATCACTCTCCCTCTCAGCATGTAGAATGTGCCTTCTTCCACATATTTCTACAATTTTTAAAAGTTAGCTTGACTATCTACTGAAGCTAATGAGGTCCCCATTATATTCTGGCAACAAGTTCATTTACAAATAAAGGTGAGGGGGGCTGTTCTATTATACAAACAGGTCATGAATGCTCACCTGCTTCTGGAAAGAATCAGTAGACAAAATCATCTGCTAATCATCAGACATACTGCAGAGCTAGGAGGCTATTTTCTCCAGCACCTTCTAAAGAAGGGACTAATAAACCAGTATAGACACTGGAAATCGGACAGGGGGTCTTTACATTCACAGAAGGTAATGAACTTCTTTTGAAAAGAATTTTTAATTGATTGATTAAATTACATTTACAGAATGTAAAGAACTCAGAGTGACTTTCTGGCTGAATTGTATCTCAGAATTTCCTTCAGTTCCCTGAAGTTTCTTCTGAATCTCCTCTCTGTCCAAAACGCTAAAGCCTGTGGCCTGTACCTATTGCACAAATTTCATTTGATTTGGCAAATGAGTTCCCCTGTCCTCTTAGGACAAGGTTATAGTAAGTGAAATTACTTTTCTCTATAGCTGACAGCACTGATGTGGTGTGCTTAGTAATTAGCCTGTCAGTTATGTAATATCTAGACCAGTGTTTTTGAACCTTTTTTTACCTCAGGGCACACTTGCACCTATAAACTCTGTGGCACACTTAAATTATATTGATCAAAAAAGAGAATAAAAAAAAGAATACGTTTACTGTGCTTTGGACTTCTTTTGAAAATAATCTAATCAATGATCTTTAAATTTTTTTTTTTTTTTTTGCAGTTTTTGGCCAGGGCCCGGCCTGAACCCACCACCTCTGGTATATGGGGCCAGCGGCCTACTCCTTTGAGCCACAAGTGACTCCCCAGTCTTTTTTTTTTTTTTTTGAGACGGAGCCTCAAGCTATCCCCCTGGGTAGAGTGCCATGGCATCACAGCTCATAGCAACTTCCAACTCCTGGGCTCAAGCGAGTCTCCTGCCTCCGCCTCCCAAGTAGCTGGGACCACAGG
>CAUYQV010154746.1:0-16794 GCA_963574575.1 Galagoides demidoff | reverse complement strand
ATAGAGTGCCATGGTGTCACAGCTCACAGCAACCTCCAGCTGTTGGGCTTAGGTGATTCTCTTGCCTCAGCCTCCTGAGTAGCTGGGACTACAGGTGCCCACCACAACACCCAGCTATTTTTTTGTTGCAGTTTGGCTGGGGCCAGGTTTGAACCTGCTACCCTTGGTATATGGGGCTGGCGCCCTACTCACTGAGCCATAGGCACTGCCAACTCCAGAGAATTTTAAAGCTCTTTCTGTACCACCTAGCTCTCCCTTTCCCTTTCTCTCCAGATCCAAGAGGAAGAATCAAAATTATAAGAATTCTCCCTGTTCTCTGACCCTTCACAAGTAATACACCACACCTGGATATAGTAGGCCGGCAATTATCCCTGCATTTTAAAATATCTCATCAAAAACTTTCTTAAATTCCTAAGTAGACTAATTTGGTTTAATTAATAAATGGTATAGCTATTCATTCACTGGTGCTTAAAGGAATTACAGGACCCTGGCACTTGAAAACCATACTATATACCCCTCATGAGGCAAAAGGATAAAACTCTCAATAATGCATTCTTTTTTTTTCTTAGAGACAGTTTCACTTTGTCATCCTCAGTAGAGTGCCATAGCGTCACAGCTCACAGCAACCTCCAGCTCTTGGGCTTAGGTGATTCTCTTGCCACTGCCTCCCAAATAGCTAGGACTACAGGCACCCGCCACAACACCTGGCTATTTTTTTGTTGCAGTTTGGCCAGGGTTAACCCACCACCCTCAGTATATGGGGCCTGTGCCCGACTCACTGAGCCACAGACGCTGTTCATCAATAATGTATTGTTGGCTCTGCGCCTGTGGCTCAAGCAGCTAAGGCACCAGCCACATACACCTGAGCTGGTGGGTTTGAGTCTATCCCAGGCCTGCCAAACAGTAATTAAGGCTGCAACCAAAAAATAGCTGGGCGTTGTGGCGGGTGCCTGTGGCTCCAGCTGCTTGGGAGGCATAGGCAGGAGAATCACTTGAGCCCAGGAGTTGGAGGTTGCTGTGAGCTGTGATGCCATGGCACTCTACCCAGGATGACAGCTTGAGGCTCTGCCTCAAAAAAAAAAAAAAAAAAAAAAAAAAGTATTTCTTAATTTTGACTTCTGAAAGGATTAAAAACAAAACCAGCCAACCAAACACCCAAAGCCTTTATGTAATTTTTTGATAAAATAACCAAATAAAATAATAATCATTTTAGTAATGAACTTCCTAAATGAGTGGGTGGTGATTATTTACTGTGGTGGTGAAGGCAATCTTTTTCTTTTCTTTTTTTGGGAAGGAGTCTCACTTTGTCACCCTCAGTAGAGTAACGTGGCGTCACAGCTCATAGCAACCTCAAACTCTTAGGCTGAAGTGATTCTCCTGCCTCAGCCTCCAAGCAGGTGGGACTATAAGTGCCTGACACAATGCCTGGCTAGTTTTAGAAACTGGATCTTGCTCTGGCTCAGGCTGGTCTCAAAATTCTGAGCACAAGCAATCTACCCGCCTTGGCCTCCCAGAGTACTAGGATTATAGGCATGAGCCACTGTGCCTGGCCCCAGGCAGAAGCAATCTTTATGCTGTCATTGCTCCTTTCTTCCCTCTCAGAATGAGAGTAGAGAGTGGTTAAAATTACTTCAAGATCAAGGAATAGCTAAGCAGAGGCAGTGTTGCTTGGTACCCCCAGGAAAAAAGGAAAAGAATAGGTAGGTCCCCCAAGGAAATTGAGTCTAAGTCTTATTAAGAGGCAAACAGCCTTCAGAAAAGATAAGGCAGGAAGGGAAATAGCAACCATATATGAGCACTGAAACCAAGAGCTGGTGGCAAAGGGGAGTATAACAGGAACATAAAGGTTGGGCATGGTAGCTCACACCTACAATCCCAGGCTTGAGGGTGTCAAAGATCACTTGAGACCAATAGTTTGAGACTAGCCTGGATATCATAGCAAGATCCTATCTCTACAAAAACTTTTAAAAGTTGGCTAGGTGTAGTGACATACACCTATAGCTACTCGAGTGGCTGAGGTGTGAAGATTAATCGAGCCCAAGAGTTCACAACTGCAGTGAGCTATGACTGTACCACTGCACTCTAGCTGGGCAAGAGAGCAAGACACTACTTCTAAACAAAGGAAAGAAAAAAAAAAAAAAGGATCAGAGACAGTATGGAAAGAAGCAACAGAGTAATAATGCCTAATATCTGCGATTTCAAATTTAGTATCTCATTTGAACCTAGTAAGATAAATGAATAAAATATGATTTAATTCGATCTTCAAAGTGAACAAGTAAGATATGATTTAACTCAACTTCACAAATGAGGAAACTGATACAGGTTAAATGATTTTCCCCAGGCTCACGAAGAAATGAGTCAATTACATTTTTTTCCATTTTGAATAAATGTATATATGTATATAATACCAATTGCTCTGAGTATGACAGGAACACAAACAAAATAACCTCCCTGCTTAGGGAGAGCACACTGACACACAATAAATATTTTAAATGACTCAAAACTCTGAAAATTCGGCTTGCCGCCTGTGGCTCAAGTGACTAAGGCACCAGCTACATACCCTGGAGTTGGTGGGTTGGAATCCAGCCTGGGCCCGCCAAACAACAATGATGACTGCTGGGTGGCGCCTATGGCTCAAAGGAGTAGGGCGCCAGCCACATATGCCAGAGGTAGTGGGTTCAAACCCAGCCCTGGCCAAAAACTGCAAAAAATAGCCAGGCGTTGCGGCAGGTGCCTATAGTCCCAGTTACTTGGGAGGCAGAGGCAGGAGAATCGCTTGAGGCCAGGTGTTGCAGGTTGCTGTGAGCTGTGATGCCATAGCACTCTACCCAAGGCAACAGCTTGAGGCTCTATCTCAAAAAAAAAAAAAAAAAAAAACTGAAAATTCTGAGGTTTAAATATAGTTGAATTAACTTTCCTAAAATCTTATTCCAGTGGTTCTCAACCTCTGGCAATTATTAGCATTGCCCAAGAGACTCTGGGGAGAGAAAAAATAAGTTCACTCTACCATCACTTGAACGGTACTATTAAAGATTCTGATTTAGTGAGGTTTGGGGAGAGGTCTAACATCTGTATGTTATTAAAAATGACAAATGGGCTCGGCGCCTGTGGCTCAATTGGCTAAGGCGCCAGCCACATACACCTAAGGTGGCGGGTTCGAATCCCCAGCCCAGGCCCGCCAAACAACAATGATGGCTGCAACCAAAAAATGGCCAGGCATTGTGCCGGGCGCCTGTGGTCCCAGCTACTTGGGAGGCAGAGGTAGGAGACTCGCTTGAGCCCAGGAGTTGGAGGTTGCTATGAGCTGTGATGCCATGGCACTCTACCCAGGGGGATAGCTTGAGGCTCCGTCTCAAAAAAAAAAAAAGAAATGTGTTTCTCTCTGCTCTTAAAACAAAAGAAATGCCATAAAACAATGTTTGAGATAGTTTTCCATTTAAGAGGGTGAATTTGTAAAATGCTAATTTTTATGCCTTTTTGAAGAGAGCAATGAAAAGATAGGGCAATTTAAAGGTAGAAATAGAGTTGAATCAGTAATTCAAACGTATATCATGATATAGAGGATCTAGCAGTATATAAACCATCTCACAGCAAGGCTGTAAGTTATCCCCCTTCTGTACTAATTAATTTGATAGAAGCTCTTCCACAATTAGACAGTCAAGTTTATGATGCTCAGTTTAGAAATTAATTGCAAAGCTTTGGAGTCTGGCAAGCCTGGGTTTAAATTCTGGCTTTGACTTTGGCTTGGTGTTAGAATGGATTTGGGCAGAAGACTTAGCATCTCAAAGCTATAGTTTCCTGTCTGTGACTAGATGAAACAATACCTACCCCATGGGCAGCGCCTGTGCCTTAGTGGGTAGCGTGCTGGCCCCATATACCGAGGGTGGTGGGTTTGAACTCGGCTCCAGCCAGCTAAAAAATAGCAATGACAATTGCAACAAAAAATAGCCAGGTGTTGTGGTGGGTGCCTGTAGTCCTAGCTACTCGGGAGGCTGAAGCAAGAGAATCGCTTAAGCCCAAGAGTTGGAGGTTGCTGCGAGCTGTGACACTACGGCACTCTACAGCGGGTGACAAAGTGAGACTCTGTCTCAGAAAAAAAAAAAAAAACTACCTCATACAGCTACTGTGGGAGATAAATGGCATGCTATCTGTTCAGCTTTGGGGCCATACCAAGGACAAAGTAAGTCCTTCATGAGAGGTTAGTATTATTGTTCTAAAAGTACTTAATGTATAAACAATGACACCTGCTAAAACAGGTAGCTACTATAAGTGCTTAACAGATATAGAGTAGTTTAAATAGTTCCTGACACAAAATGAGCGCTCAGGAATGTTGGTTTTCATCCTCATTATTTAATTATACATTTGGCAAGTGTAGAACAGGAGAGAGACTCTTCAGAGACCTGGAGTATTTCCCCAGCCAGCTAGTCCCCTCCTGTTTCCCTGGTCAACTGGTCCCCTCTTTGTGTAGCAAGGGGTGACCCCTAGCTGAAGAGCAGGAAAGGCCTGAGGCCTGGGCAGGGCAGGTCAGCACTGGGGACCGTCTCTGAGCTACAATGCTTTCCCTTTGACACAGGCAGAAGGAAGGGAGGGCAGAGGTGGAATGGGCTGCTTATGGATGCCAGGAACACTAGATAGGGCTCTGTTTATAGCCAGCCTCACAACAACCCCAGGGAACTGTTGAGGCTGAAGCTTTAAGTGGGTAAGGAGCCACCAAGATCTCACCAAAGCAGGAAACAGCATTTCAAGGACTGACACCCAGTTTGTACCATAACTGCCTCAGAAATGTTGTTAAAAATGGGATTAAGTCCCTCCGGCCTCTCCAAAGCATGTTAGTTAGGAGTGTCACAGAGGCGTGAGTGATAAGGAAAAGCTTCTTTACTGCCGATAAATTGCAGGTTCATTGTGAAATACATATGCCTTGAGGGCTAGCTGAGGCCCCACCATCATTTGAGGCATGATTTTGAGAGAAGAGGCCCAGTGGTCAAGCACCTACCACTGTTTTATACACTGGGCTCTGCTCTTATGTAATACAAAGAGTTGTGAGGGTTTTGTTCGATTGATTGTCCTACTATTTGGTAAGAACTATGAATTTAAAGCAGACAATGCTACTTGTTTACTAGGAAAGCTCAAAAACAAATAAAAAACAGCAGAGAAACAAAAAGAAACCCAAAGAATGAACCCAGGTGCACTCAAATCCAAAGCACTGTTTTTACAGTAACAGGGAAACAGAGGACCAAGGAAGGGGCTTGCCAAGTTCTGTTTCTTCTCACCTCCTAGAATGGTGACACTAAAGCAGAACCCTCGTGCTCTTTGTGCTTCAGGTAACATCTGCCGGCACTTGTTACCCCTGGTGCAGTGCCCCACCTTGATTGTGCACGGTGAGAAGGATCCTCTGGTCCCACGATTTCATGCTGACTTCATACATAAACACGTGAAAGGGTCACAGTAAGTCCAGTTTTACTGCCTTTGCACTCCCTGCCCAGAAGCCCAGAGTAAACAGGAAAATCTACCAGAAGGGTACAAAGCAGAAGTTGGGTACACTCCCCTTCTCCCCATTTGCAAACCCTACTGCTTTATTTAGGGTTCCAGGGAGGACAGGAGCCGTGAACTGCAAGTAATAGCAAGTAATTGGAAGGAAACCATCCCTCCTTGTTTGCAAATGTGCTAATAGGTCTTAGAATATGGGAGACAGTTTAGATTTGTATCAATCATTGAAACAACTTCATATAATTTGGGAATTTTCAGTATAATTTGTATCCTTATAAGATGCACACTACCCAGTTTAAAAAAAATTATTTTTTTAAATATTTTTTAAAAAGAAGAAAACAATTGTCTATTGCTTGCCACCCATCAAAAACTATCCTTATTAGCATTTTTTACATAGATATATTCTATCTTCAACTCTGAATCCTGATTTTTACCTCACTTATAATTGTATTGTAAACTTTTCATTCATAGGGACACACCGTAATGAGAAAGCTGTCATTCAAAATTACTAAATGCCATCATGCACCAAGCCATGTTGGTAGCTCCCTCCATTAAGGAGCAGGTATATATCGCTTGTTCTTTTGCTTCTTATTTCTGCGAACTGACCTGGGACATCAGAGACTGTCAGTAGAAATCCTGTTATTCAATCCCACAAACGTTTGTATGAAATCGAAGTTTGTATTTTAAATACTTTGAAATAGGAGACAGCTTTTGCTGGTGCTTTTATCAAGATGGAAATTCAGAGCTGAATAAGTTCATTATCTCCACTCTGTGCGGTGGACCCATATCCTGGAGGTAAAAATGAGGGGTAACCGGGAGATCAGGGACCCAGTTTGCTTTTTTAGAAAATAAACATCCACCTAAGCCTTGATCCCTTCAGAGCCTGTGTATTAATTTCACACACCTCTGAATTACTTCAGGAAAAGTTGGAAATTCTACGGAGTTCTTTTGAAATCGGATTTATAAGCAACTTCTCTCTCTTCCTCTCTTTTTTCCCCTTTTGTCCCTGACTCTTCCCCTCTATGAGCCAGTTCCTGCTGAGGGTAGCACTGCCCTACACGGGTAGCAGTGGGCCCTGTCCTCAGAGCTGCTGCAGTCCTGCGGGGAGGGAAGGCCCAGAAATGGTTCCACAGCTTCCTAAGATTCTATTCTGTGCAAGGTTCAATGATGGGTGACTCTGAGAATTTTAAATGAGGAAAAAATGCTTCTTAGTCTGTAATAAGATACAGATACCATAAATCTGTATCATTCCTATACCTATATAGCATTTTTTTTTAATTAAAAGGCCTGTCTTTCTTTCACATATTTTCTCCTATACCAGTTTAGTCATGTATCAGAAAAATACATTTGAGCATGTGTAACAAATAATCCATTTGACTGGAATATGGAAGAAGTGAAGAATAAAAGTAAAGTTTAGGTTATGATTGTATTGTAGGTAGACATAAAGGTTTAGTGGAGAAGCTATGCATTGATCTAGTAGGCAATAAAAGATATTTTCAAACTAGACATTTATAAAATTATAATACTAAGTCCTGGTCATGGTACAGAATTCAAATAATATACTTACTAATCCTTCCAAAAGTTTTCTATACCATCTCAGTTTTTGTGTTTTCTTCTATATATTTGCAGTGTACAGTGTGATGTTTCCATGTAGCATCTTAACATTTTTAAAAGTATTTTATATACCATAGCTAGTTATTCTTAATGACAAGCTTATGAAAAAATTACCCATTTTACAGAGAGGAAATCGGGGCTGAGAGATGTTAAGCAATCTTTCAAGGTTACATAGCTGGTAAATGACAAATCCTCTCTGTTTTTTTCTCCTCATACAGTGCTTTTCCACCATAGCACAGCTGCCACTTATAAGCGTATTTTTAATAAGATGATAAGATGCCTGTGGTAGTGTGACCAGGTAACCTGATTAATCATCTTCTAGCTGCAGAAATGACAGGTTTTGCACACTGACACACGTGGCAAGTATAGTGTGTGTGCCCTTTTATAAAGAGCCAGGTTCAATAAAATTCAGGCTGTAAGAAAGTTTAATTTAGGAATTCTGTTCTAGATCCATCTCCTAGCAACAGAGTACATCAGTATTGGAGAAAAACACACCCTTGCCATGTACATGTTCATTGTTTGAGTACACTATTTTATGGAAGAGAATTTTCTAAGAGCAGTAATCTTTAGAACAAATTCATGGACGGTACAGTGTTATTAGCAATAACTGTCTAAAACAGGTTATATTTTCTACTTACTACCTTCCTGTACTGTGAGGTCCCTTTATGTTGGGCATGAAGCTACCTAGAATATGGTTGGTTTATTTTGGACCCCGCAAAGGAAGGTGGATTCCTTGATTACCAAACTCCTACTGTGTTCTGTGCACCAGGCCATCAGACAACAGAGAAGCAAGTTGATGTAGCAGGCTTACAGTGAACTTGATATTTAATTACCTTGCCAGTGTATATTTTTTTAATTACAATTTTACATTAGGTAATGTGTCAATGTCATAACAAGGTTCAAAAGAGGCACAGATCACATATTCATATGAACACCCAATCATCATGCTTGTGACGTACAAAAGGATTGCCAGGTGCATTTTTAAAATTTTTTTTCTTTGAGACAGAGTCTCACTTTGTCGCCCCTGGTTAAGTGCTATAGCATCATAGCTCACAGCAACCTCAAATTCTTGGGCTCAAGCAATTCTCTTGCCTCAGCCTCCCGCGTAGCTGGACTACAGGCGCCCACCACAACGCCCAGCTATTTTTAGAGACAAGGTCTTGCTCTGGCTCAGGCTGGTCTTGAACCTGTAAGCTCAGGCAATCCACCAGAGTGCTAGGATTACAGACATGCGCCACTGCACCCAACCTGGTGCATTTCTTAATTCAACTTAAAGGCACAGTCTGTCCTTTCACAGATTTTTACCAAGAACATCAAACCACTTTTCCCTCCTCAGGAAGAAGCCAAATGAAGGGTGTTGCTACTGAGCAGACCCGCTTCCAGCTTATGTTAATTTGTCTTTCTCTCATAGACTCTCTTGAAAACAAAGAGGCCTTAGAGATCATTCAAGTTCAGTGTTTTAGGGGGGTTTATTGTTGTTATTGTTGCTACTTGTTTTTGTAAGAGACAAGGTCTCATTCTGTTGCCAGGCTGGAGTGCAGTGGTGTGATCATAGCACACTGAAGCCTCAAAATCCTGGGCTCAAGTAATCCTCCTGCCTCAGTCCCCCAAGTAGCTAGGACTATGGGTGTGTGCCACCACACCTGGATAACTTTTTAAATTTTCTGTAGAGATGGGATTGCAGTATGCTGCATAGGCCAATCTTAACTCCTGGCGTCAAGGAATCCTCCCACATAGCTGTGATTACAGGCCTGAGCCATCATACCCAGTAGGTTCAGTGATTTTAAAATACATTTTTCAGTAGTTGAACTCCTCCCCCTAATAGACTTTTATGTGGAAGTCCAAGATACAAAACACAAAATGAGGGCCACTCAGATCATAGCAGTGATGGGGAGCAGCCTCAGCCCTGGTGCCTGTATTTGCTGCGCACACAGCCCTCCCTCGTGGATGGAAAAGCACTGATATTGCCCCCACCTGCCCGGTTAACAGCCCTCTGTGTGGGCATCTCCTGCCGCCAGGTGTGACATCACCCTAAAGGCCAGCCCAGCTCGCTCTCAGAGACTTCCTAGGAGCAGTGGTTGGCCCCTTAGACTCTCCGGGGTTGGTGTGGATAGGTTCTAGGAGGACCTAGCAGTTGAGACAGCTCAGAAGACAGCATGACTACACAACACAGTCCAGCCAAATGTGTGCTCAGGATGTGGAGCAGTTAGCTAAGGCTGCCGTCACAGACCATAGACTGGGGAACTCCAACCACAGAGATTTACTTTCTCACAGTTCTGGAGTTCAAGATCAAGGTGTGGGCAGGGTTGGTTCCTCCTGAGGCTTTCTGGTCAGCTTGTAGATGGCCATCTTCTTCCTATGTCCTCACATGGTCTCCCCTCTGAACCTGTGTCCAAATTTTCTTTTCTTATAAGGTCACCAGTCATAATGAATTAGGACCCATTCACGTGACCTCATTTCAACTTAGTTTTCTCTTTAAAGACTGTCTGTCCAAATAATGTCACACTCTGAGGTAGCAGGGGTTAGGATTTCAAACCTATTAGTTTGGAGTGCGGACACAAGTCAGCCCACAACAGTGTTCCTGAGGGGGTGCTCAGATCTCAGGGGTTAGAGGCCTAGCACAGATCAGGTTCTGGCCTGCTAATGCCTGGAATCCCTCTCCACCTCTCAGCCCTTCCTTTGCCTGCCTGAGTGCTTCTCCTACAGCCCTTACTTGAGTATGTCCTCCCCAGTGAGGCTCCCTGGGTTCCGCCTTCACCTCATACATCTTCCTGAGGTCATGCAGTTCCTTATTCTTACCTTTTCAGTGACTGCTGGCATGGGAATGTAACTTTCCTCCTGGTGAACAGTCCAGCACCTGTCCAGGAGGCAGCCTAGAACATCTTAAAATACTCAGTGCAGGTGGAGAGAGAGAGAAAATGAGAGTGAGGCATGCAGAGTGCGGAGTCTCTGTGGCTGGGGTCCCCAGGACTGGTTCTGAGAGCCAGGCCAGGCAGGAGAGAAAGGCTGGGTGCACAAAAAGTCAGCACCTGGGGTTTGTGTCAGCTAAAGGGGAGAGGTAGGAAATGGAGCCTTGCCTGGAGACCATAGTCAGTGTCTGGGATCCTGAGCAGTGGGGCTTGGTTGGAACACCAGCAAGGACTCAGACCAGCCAGAATTGAGTGTGGAATAGTCAGTAGCATGTCCTGTTTCTGCACCTCTGTGTCCTCATGTGCAGAATTCTAGCTTCTCAGAATTTTTTTGAGGAATGATTGAGGAGGTATTTGTATACTTAAGACTTAGAACTCAACACACAATAGCTGCCACTTTTGTAGGTGAAATGCGGTGTGGGTGCAGGTGGGCAGGGTCCCCAGGAGATATCAGGTTATAGCTTGAAGTTAGGTCAGGGGCAAGTTGCCCTTTGTCCCAACTTTCAGCACTTTTATCAGTGTAGGTATCTGGGTATATTAGGGTTCTCCAGAGAAACCAACGGTATGAGTATATGTGGGTGTGTGTGCACACACATACATAGAAACAGATGTGTGTGTGTGTGTGAGTCACAAGGAATTGATTCACACAATTATGGAGACTGACACAACCCAATGTCTGCAGCATGAGTTGGCAAGCTGGAGACCAGGAGAGCTGAAGGTGTGGTTCTAGTCCAAGTCTGAAAGCCTGAGAACCAGGCAGGCAATGGTGTAGTTCTCATCTGAAAGACAGCAGGCTTGAGACTCAAGAAGAGAGATGTTTCAGCTTGAGTTCAAAGGCAGAAAAAACCTGATATCTCAAGTTGAACACCACCGGGCAAGAGGAATTCCCTCTTTACTCAGCCTTTCTGTTCTACTCAGGCTTTCAACGGATTGGACAAGACCTACTCATGTTGGGGAGGGCAATCTGCTCTATTCAATATACCAATTCAAAGATCAATCCCATCCAGAAGCACCCTCACAGACACACCCGGATAATATTTGACAAATGTCTGGGCATCCCGTAGTCCAATCACGTTAGCACATAAAATGAAACACCACGATGGGGAAAGGCTAATGGATGCCTGCTTTTCTCTACATAGGCCCTGGCCTTGTGCCCGAGTTCACTGGAAGGGGATGCCAGCAGGGATTGGGCTGGCTAGGGTGGGGTCCCTCTGCTATCCTAAGTCTGGACCACAGAAAGGAGAAAACGGTCTCTTTCTGCAGCTTCCTTGACTGCAAGGAAGTAAGTCAGGCCACCAGTTCTGAGATGGCTGCATTTCTCTGAAGAAGGCCACTGGGAGCTATACCACAAGCTGCAGTATAGTGAATTGACCTAGGTGAAAAAGATCCATACCAGTGACAAGGCTTTGTTTTCATATCTGTAGAAAAATAAGGCCGGCTTCTGGGAGGGGAGGTAGGTACTGTAGGCAGGGTGGTGGCTGCCACTTCAGCTCTAGACTATGTGTTGCCTGGAGGTAGTGGGCTGCCCTTCCCTTGCCTCTTGCCAGGTGACCATTTCCTGCCATCACAGTCCTCCTCCTCTCCAGCTGCCTGCTGCTTGGGTAGAAGAGAAAACTGTCAGTTCCAGACTCTGCTTGCGGTCACATTGCAGGATTAACTCCAAACAGAATTAGCCAGTGCTTGCATAGTCAAGTTCCTTATATTTCAAAGAGTTTGGCCCTTTTTGTCCAAATCTTACCCAAAAAATTTTGTAAAAGCTCTTTTAAGGAAAGAATATGTCAATTAGAGGTGTTGTTAGTCAACAAATGTAGATAAACTGTGTTCCCTTGAGTTGGAGCATTTCTTTAACATGCTGTACATAATTAGAACCTTTAAAAGGGTTTTGGTACATTGCAAAGTGCAATACCAAGAATCATAAAATAGTAAATGTTTGTTAAGTGCTTACTATGTGCTCACAGACCCTGTGTTGTGTACATAGTCTCATGAGGTTGTATGCACCTTTGTATGCACCTTGGGTACCTTGTGCACAGCCTCGTTTCATCCTTGTAATAATCCTGTGGGGTAGACACTGTTACTATCCCCATTTTCCAGATATGGGATTTTGAATCATGGAGATGATATAACCTGCCAGTGTAGATTCTATGCTGGTCAGCCCAGACGTGTCTTGACTCTGTAAAAGCACCTTTCACTTGTGATGGCACCACCAAGTTACATTCAGTAGCCACAGGAAGAAAGCTTTCACTGTAGCCTGAGGGCCCCAATGAGGTTCCTACAGTCCCAGCAATTTTGAAAGGATTTGTACTCCTCATACCATTTAAAAACATCCATCTAGGCCAAGTGAGGTGGCTCAAACTGTAATCCCAGCACTTTGGGAGGCCAAGGTCTGAGGATTGCTTAAGGCCAGGAGTTTGAGACTAGCTTGAATAACACAGCAAGATCTTGTTTCTAAAAAATAATAATAATAAAAACATTTAACCAGAAGCTCCTGACTGTTCAGAAGCAAATAGTCCACTCCAAGCTGTTGCATTGCTGAAAAAGCAGCCTTTGAGGTAGTTTTTTCCTTTCTGATGCATGAGACATAGTAGCATTTGAAAAAGGAGCTTCTGAGGAACACATCTGTCCCTCCATTCCCAAATGTCTGGTGGTCCTCAAGCTGAAAGGTCAACCTCCCAGCAGCTTGACCAACTGCAAAGCATGTGGCTTGCCCATTATTACCTTTTTTTAGATGGGGTTTTCTAGAAGGAGCAGAATGAAAAAGGAAAAGGTTTAGTTTCTGAATAAGAAGGAGTTATTGGAACCAGGTTTGATATCCTCGGAAGAAATGCATGAAAAAGTGAGCAGCCTTGTTGCCAACAGTTTCATAATGGAAGAAGTCCTGGTTCAAAGAGCCAGCAGCCTACTTTGATTTCCAATTAAAACAACAGTGCTCACAGACTGACTGGCAGCTTTCTGGGTTGAGAAATAACTTAGTTTTATCACACTAATCCAATGTGAAGACATGGTACAGCACATTGCTTATGGCCTTGTTACTATCTTGGAGTTACAGCTGGAAGTTCAGTGAAGCTGAGAAAGGTTTGAATCAGGAAGGAAAGGTAACCTCATGAGACTAGCATCTCACCTGTGCCATCTCCACCTACCAGGACTGTATCAGCAGAAGAAAAGTAAACCCTAATTTATACTGTGGGAATAGATAGCTTCTAGTTCTTCATAAGATGTGGCATTAGACCTCTTTTTCTAAAGGTGCCAAATGCAATAAGGATCCTGCCCCAGCTAATAAGAACTTGTCTTTAACCTCTCAGAGGCCCTTTCATTTTCTACTGAGCCATGTTTTTGGCAGTGGGGGTTTCCTACTGATTTCCCTTGAAGAATGTGATCATTCTAAAACCATACTCCATGGAGTATGTGATTGGGTCCTTTTGTTATTGGGGTAAAAACATAGGTCAACAGCAGAATTCCTGTCTTGCTTTGACAGGTGATATTTATGCCTGTCTATCGTAGTCCTGGGGCTGGGTTTGAACCCACCACCTCTGGCATATGGGGCTGGCGCCCTACTCCTTTGAGCCACAGGTGCCGCCCACACGCAATTAAGTTTTTAAGTATAGTGAATCCTGTGTCACACCTAAAGGAGAAAGGTGTACTAAGGAGCTTGACGTGATCCTCAAAGGTATCGTCCGTCCATCCAGTGTCCAGAGCAGGTCTCCTATATTATAATGAAGGGAACCTGGTTGTTATTCCCCCAAATTTAGAGATTATTTTTGGATGAGTGTAGACAGTATTGAATGACTATAAAGAAGGGTTTCACAGCTGGTGTTTTGACCTTCCTTACTCTTCAGAAACTAGCAAATCATAGCCAGATGAGATAGGTACAGAGGAAGATATCAAGTGTAGCAACTCAGCTTAGTACAGATTAGAGTTTAGATATGTCCTTCTCTGACCTCTCAGCATCCTGGCAATTCTTTTCTGTTTCTTAAAAACACTTTGAGTGCAGCTGCAAACCATATTCCTTGTGTAGGGCCACATTCATACTTCTTTTCTGAATAGTATTAAAATTAAATTTACCATGTTCTAGTTATGAATAGCATTAACTTTTCAAGGGCCTTGGAAACATGCTAACAATATATCTTCAAGTTGATTTTCCTGGTACCCCATCATCACCCCCAATGTAGCTGAGTTCCAAGTCCTCCCTAGTGCCTCTCAGTGTTGAAAGTCAGAGAATATAGCAACTGTAATTTTGCCCCAGTAGAGTCCCTTTTAATGTTTAGTTGTCATTATAGACAAAATGGCTTCACCTTGTGCTTACATTCCAGAAGTGTTAACACTTAGTGACTATTTCTCTGCTTTTGCAGCTATAACAAATGAAATATAGAACTCAGAGAAGGTTGCCTTTGTTAAATAAATTGTAAACCAGTTCCATTTGATCAAAATCCTGTTGAAAAGCATCAGCTTTACGAGAACAAAATTTGCCCCAATGCTGAGCCATGACAGCTGCAGCAGTGGCTCCTAAGCGCAGGGCCCTGACACAGGTCCCCACCCTCACTGGCCTAAGGAATTTTGCCATTTGTCTGGTGGTTTGTATTCAGACTTATTCAGTAATCAAAAAAAGGTAGGGTGATTTGGAACCTTGAACAGCAGACTGGTGGCTGCTGTGAATTCTGCTTTGCACTTTCCTACTACGGAGATAATATCAAGAAACTCACCTGCTCCAACCCAGTGGATTCTGCACATTTCTCAACTTTCCAATCTCACTTAAAATCAACTTCATTAAAATAGATTTTATTAACGTAACCACCAAATCACCTTCCCCACTCTCAGTTTTCTAGTCAAACCACATGTTACCTTATTCCAGATGCAGTATGTGTATCTTTGTTAAGCTATTGCCTTACAGTTAACCTCCACAGTGGGCATAAACTTCAGTGGACTTTACCCTTCTGAAGTACATTCATGGCAAGTTAATATTGCTATATTTTTTTTCCCTAACAGTGGTCATGGCAAAAAAGTAACCTTTTTTCACTTTAGATTTTCATGAAATGTTGGCAAAGATAAGGGGTTTTTTAATGGCTTATTATTGATTGAAAGTTTTTTCCCCTTTTTTTAGGTTGCATCTGATGCCAGAAGGCAAACACAACCTGCATTTGCGTTTTGCAAATGAATTCAACAAGTTAGCAGAAGACTTCCTACAGTGAAAATGTCCAGAGAACATTGATTCTTGAGCTTGGAACTAGATCATGTTGCTGCCTTATTAGGAAGCTTTTGAAACTCCTCCACTGGGTCACACAGTCGCCTTCTTCCTAGGATTCCTACCCTCCCCCTATAATCTGATTCTAAAATCACATAAAAATAATGACATACTGAAAACAGCCTTTATCTTCAACAGCTACAAAAATTAAATCTGATTTTTTAACATTAAGTTGTAAATGTCTGTCATTACGTTAAAAGGTAAATTCTTGCCACAGTTTGCATTATGTTCAAATAAGTTTTAGGTGGAACATTTGTACTCTTGGATGGCTAGAATTTTAGGAAACCTTGAATGTATACTGTGCCTTTCATCTGGGAAGTCCAAGTTTCATTTGTTTATTTGTTTTTGTCACACTGTTCAAAGAGAAGTAGAAAAACAGGAGAAAATCCTTCCTTAAGGTCCTTGCTTCTACAGATTCATAGAATACCTGAACAACAAAAAGTAGGTTTGCTTTATCCTCAAATCATTATTCCCGGATCAATTTGAGAGATTATTCTAATACTTTGGGCCACTGAACGTGAAAAAATAGGGCTGGGTGCAATGGCTCACAACTGTAATCCTAGCACTCTAGGAGGGTGAGGTGGGTGGATTGCTTGAACTCGTAAGTTCCAGACCAGCCTGAGCAAAAATCAAAACCCCCATCTCTGCTAAAAAATAGAAACACTGAGGCAAGAGGATTGCTTGAGCCCAAGAGTTGCAGGTTGCTGTGAGCTGTGACGGTCGTGGCACTCTAGCCAGGGCAATAGCTTGAGACTTTGTCTCAAAAAAAAAAAAAAAAATATATATATATATATATATGTACATATATACACACACACAGGTGTGTGTCTGTGTATTTTCATCTTTTTGTACTAAAAGTGCGGAATACTAATAAATAAAAGTATGAAAGAACAAATCGTATATTGCTATTAATATTAAACCTTGAAAATTTATTCTTAAGCAGCATTTAGTGAAAGAATAAAAATTACTTGACGTGAGAAGATAGACCACAAGGTTTTATACACATGCTTTTTTATTAGTATAGATATCTTAACAGACAATATTGTAATCTTTAGAGGAATTCCACATTATTACATCAACAGTGTCAATTTATAACAGAGGCAAAACTGAGCACCATAGTATACAAATAAAAAGACCATGCTTGAGGACAACAGAAGTTCACTAAGGATGCACAACCGATTTGACAGGTTCTTAAGCCTCGTCCTCGCCCTCCTCCTCCTCGAACTCCCCCTGTTCATCAGCCGTCGCGTCCTGGTACTGCTGGTATTCAGACACCAGGTCATTCATGTTGCTCTCGGCCTCAGTGAACTCCATCTCGTCCATGCCCTCGCCCGTATACCAGTGCAGGAAGGCCTTGCGCCGGAACATGGCCGTGAACTGCTCCGATATGCGCTTGAACAGCTCCTGGATGGCCGTGCTGTTGCCGATGAAGGTGGCTGACATCTTGAGGCCGCGAGGCGGGATGTCACACACGGCCGTCTTCACGTTGTTGGGGATCCACTCGACGAAGTAGCTGCTATTCTTGTTCTGCACATTGAGCATCTGCTC
>CAUYQV010154742.1:0-16720 GCA_963574575.1 Galagoides demidoff | reverse complement strand
GGTGGCTGAAACAGCATCTGTCTATCTCCCCTGTGGGGCCCACACCTCTTGGTTAAGAGGTCATCCTTATACTTTGGCTTCACCCATCCTACTGTAGTCCATGGGTGGCTGATAGGGCAAGGGGGACAGAATAAGCTTAGTAGGATGGCAAGTTCAGTGTGACTCTTCTCTTTTATTGCGGATGCTATATACTTACTAATCCCAGCTTTGGGATGCACAGCAGCCTGTTATGTTATTATTATTGTTCCTCTATTTGGAATAAGCTTGTAATTTGTTTCACAGTTATCCTAAGGGAGTCTGGGGTCTCGATTATATTGAAATGTTAGATGTCAGTAGATCATCTTTGCATACCTCATGTTACTTCTAGAGTTTTATTACTGTTGTTCATTTGATTATTTAAGCTTTAATTCCAAAACTCCCTATGATTCTTCCACCTCTTTTGAAAGAGTTCAAAGAAGCTCTGAATCATTTGGGGTGGAGCATGACTCTGCAGAACCTCCCAGAATTCCATTGGCACAATTCTAATGGAAGGTCAGGGTTTAACCACTGCAAAGCTGTGCTTTGGGGATGGAAATGTGCATGCATACATGCACACGCATGTGCACACACAGATACACGCACACACATGTGCATACACACAGATACACATGCATGTGCACACACAGATACACGCACACACATGTGCATACACACAGACACACGCATGTGCACACACAGATACATGCACACACGTGCATACACACAGACACACACGCATGTGCACACACAGATACATGCACACACATGTGCATACACACACATGCATATGCACACACAGATACACACACATGCACACATGGATCCACATGTGTGCACACACAGATACACACACATGCATGTGCACACACAGATTTACAGTCATGCACGTGCACACAGATACACGCACATCCATGTGCACACACAAATACATGCACACTCATGTGCACACACAGATACACACCCATGTGCACACACATATACACGGACACTCGTGCACACACAGATACACACACCCATGTGCACACATGGATACACGCACACCCATGTGCACACACGGATACACGCACACCCATGTGCACACACGGATACACGCACATCCATGTGCACACACCTGTATACACACATGCATGTGCACACGGATATATGCACACACATGGGTACATGGCTGCTTACATACTGTGAATACTCTGCCATAAGGAGAACGTGGTTGCTTTGCTTTTCATTGAAGATTCTTACCATAAGGGGTAGACACTGCCTAAAAAGATGCAAATTTTCTGAAGTTTTTAACTGCTTCTAGACAATAATATTCAAACCTCCTAAAGTTCCAAGGAAAAAATAGCCTTAGTCTGTAGTGTGGGTTCACACACAATGAACTAGACTAGAATTTAGTGAGCTGAACAACTCTGGCAGTGCATTGTGTCCCTGTAAACTGTAATTATCTACATAACCTTTTTTCATGTTAAGCTTGCTATTCAAAGATTATTTTATTTCCCAAGTGGCCTTTTTTTTCCCTTTCAGCCTTGGCATCATTTTTTTTTATATTAAATTTAATTTAGAGAGAAGAAGAAAAAATAACTAAACCTGATGGGTAGAAAATACACCTTCGTGGGGTATTTTCCAGTCTCTGTAGTGGCATAAAAGGTGCTGTGTGTACAAACAGTCTCAACATGCACAGACGCTTTGTTTCACACTGGCAGAAAAATCCAAACAGAATTCATGGACCTACTTTGAATGAGAAATAGTCTCAAGTTGGAACGTATTATAATAATCACTGTTTTTATTAATCATTTAACAATTATATGGTGTTGATTAATTTTCTGGCAGTGTTATGCTAATAAGATTTCAAAGAAGGGAAAGAAGTCATTTTGTGTATGTGGGTTTAATTTAATTTTATTCACCAAAACGGTATTTACTTAATAACAACTATGGCAATAAGCACAGAGTCTGGCTTTGTCATCTTCCATTTTAGAGCGTAGCTAATGAACAGAGCCGGTGCTTGGGAAGAATGGGCTGGTAGAGCTATTCAGGGTGTGAGTTGCAGGCGTGCCCCGACCTCATTAGAGTATTTGCAGTTTGGATCTAAGTTGTTGGGTGTCTACTGTGGTGTAATGTGTCCATGGATGCTTGGTGGGTACCAACCAATGAGGTAGATTGAGAGCACTTATAAAATGGTGCAATTTTAAATATGTTTTGGTGCCTAAGTGCAAATGAAGAAGCCCCTTTGAGTGGAAACCATTTGCCCAGGAATTTATTTTTAAATCTGGAGGTACCGTTTAGGGTTGGTCCCTGGCACTAGTTTTTAAATTCCGTTGCATGGTTTTCTCTTCCATTTCTGTCTTCTGGATAGTGATGGGGGTTTTTGAACTGTTTGTCAGAAAAGCGATTCCTGTTACTACACACTAGCCCTTGAGGCTGTTAGTGCCTGTGTCTTCACAAGTTTCTAATCAGAGAACATACAGTGCCCTAACTCTTCCAAGTCCCCTCTGGATATTTAATGTGTTGAGGGACTAACACAGTCTTGATCGCTTATGATTTTAAGAACCCAGTCCTGTGCTTTCCACCAAGTGGCAGGCTTTGCTTCAGTTTTTGGTTATCTTGAGTCTAGAACCTCTTTAAAATTCCAGCTATAAAATGATTTCTTGTGATACCTCAGAGTTCCAGTAACACAGCATAGCTGCTGAACTACCTTTAAAAATATTTTTTTTTGGCTGGCTGTGGTGGCTCACACATAGCTCTCTGGGAGGCTGAGATGGATGATCTGCTTTAGCTCAGGAGTTTTAGACCAGCTTGATCTAGAGCAAAATCCCATCTCTAAAAATTAGTTAGGTGTTGTGGCAGGTGCCTGTAGGCCCAGCTACTGGGGAGGCTAAGGCAGGAGGATCGCAGAGTCCAAGAGTTTGAAGTTGCTGTGAACTATGGCACCATAGTACTCTATCAAAGCCAACAATGGCACCATAGTACTCTATCAAAGCCAACAAAGTGAGACTCTGTCTCAAAAAGAGAAATTATTTTTTCCTTTCTGCAGTATTCGTAGCTTGGAATGAATAGTCAAGGCAACTATGGTGTTGTAACAGAGGTAGGAGAGATTCACCTCATCACCTGATCAGTTCATTGTGGATGAAAATTTAGCAGCTAGTTCTGAAAACGTTGAGAAAGCCTTCACAGCCTAATAAAATGTAGTTTAGAGGGATTTCGATTCCAATACTAAGTAATAAATATAGAACCCTGTTTTAGCAATTGTGTGGTTATATAAAGATTTCCGTTGAAAGCCCGTGAGATTTGACATTATATTCTGGTGGTCTGAAAGAGTATTTTTGGAGTATGAGTCTGGAAAGTAACGGAGCCGTGTAATATGGTTTTTGATCCATTCTCTAACCTTATTCTTGCAAGACTTTCCCCTCCTTAATCCTGCCCAGGTGGGCTGAGGACTGTGTCTCAGCACACTCTCTGTGGGTGTCCAGAAGGGGCTCTGTGAAGCTGCTTGGGGCCTCCTGCCTGCATCCTGTGTAAAGCATCAGGGCTCCTCCGGGGTCTGGAGGGCTTTGTTTGGGAAGTGACTGAATCTGCTTTTTGCTTCTCAACCCTTTCCTTGCTCTTTCTGGGAGGATCTAATCAATACTGACATAAACATCAGGGCTGGCATATCTGTTTCACGGGTAGAAGGAGAAATAATTGGTGAGAACTTAGACTTTAGTCGAGAGGCTTCTTTAGTCTTGGTAACAGTGTCATCTCTTTCCGGAACGACTACCTGCCCTTGCTCTCCTAGAACTTCCTCTTGGTGGAGCTCTTTTGTGTTTATGTTGCTTGCACGACTGAAATTCTCATAGCTTGGAGTCAAACGAGCTGCACATTTGTCTCTAGGTTGGCTGTGGGTGTGAATGGGCAGACACCAGGGTGTGAGAGATGCGGTCTGTCCTGCTCTAAGAGGGAGGCTGTTATTTGATGAGTGATAGCTAAGAGGACAGTATAGGTCTGAGATTCAGAGAAACTAGAACTGTCCTGGACCTGGAGGAGGGGAGGTGATGCAAGTCCTAATGAAGCCCAGACCAGAGGCCAGAGTGGACCGGGAGCTAGAGGTCAGGAGGTGTGGAGTCTTAGTGTGGGCCATGCTGTGGGCCCTAATGGCAGGGACGAGTGCACCAGTGCTGGGTGAGGGCGAGCCTTTAAATGGGTCAGAGCATCCAGGCATGACAGCTAAATACACTGGGGTTGCTGAATTCATTTCTAGACCAGAAAAAGGACATAAATGGAACACCCTAGATAGGCCTGCTTAGCTGAAATTTGTGAAGAAAGTTATCCATTTGCTTCAAAGTTTTCTGGTTATGATTCGCAGCTGCTAAGCCAAAGCTGCCCGCATTTCTTTGTCCTCTCCTTCACTGCAGTGTCGCTGCTGAAGCATCTCGGAATGCTAGGAGAAGGTGGAAAGACAAGGCTTCCGAGTTTCATCGTCATGAAGCAGGTGGCACCAAAGGGTGCTGTTTTATTGGAAAGTCAACTTTGCTGGTTTCAGGGTAATTCAGTTTTTACATTTGTGCCTTTTGAAAGTCCCTAATCTAGATGGGACATATCCTCCTCGCCGTAGAATTCTAATTTGTAAATGAGGAAGGAAGAGTGGAGATAGAAAAGCACCATTTGGTAAACACCACAGCATAATTGTTGCAAGCAAGAATCATCAGTGACTGCTGGAGTCAGTGGACGAAGCTGAGCAAACAGCAGCTTAACTGAATGATCGAAGTCAGTATCACCAGGACAGAGACGTCCAATATCGTATACCTCTCAATGGGACACAGGAGAAAGAAGATCACTTCCACTTCATTCTGCCCCAAAATGCACATCCTGCGTTAATCGTCAGGAGACATCAGACAAACCCAAATTGAGAGACAGTCTATGAAACACCTGGCCAGGACTCTTCCATTGTCAAAGTCAGGAAGATTGAGGGAATGTCACACACCGGCTAAGACCAGGACACAGGACAGCTAACGGCGGTGGGCTTGCTCCAGTTGGCTTCTGGAGCTACCAAAGGACAAACATGGGACAACTGGCAAAACTGAGTCCCTCCTAGGTAACAGTATCATAGGAAAATTAATTTCCTATCATTGTTATATGGTTATGTAAGACGCTGACATCTGCAGAGCTGAGTATACGTATATGGGGACTCTGTGTTTTTCAACATTTTTACATTTGAAATTATTTTTTAAAAATGCAATTTGTTTTAGGAGAGAAGCTTTAGTGAATGGATGGATTCATTAACTCCTGGATACCCTGTCTCTCTCTGCATACTACTGTTCTAAAAATTAAAAGTACGTGATAGATTCCCTTTTACTTGAATATTCAGACTAAATAATTTTTTAGCTTTTTAAGATGACCGTCTTCTCCTGTCACCACCAATGAGAAGCAGTGTTCACAAATCTGCTGTTAGGGATGGGCTTTCTCCGGTGCTGTTTTTCCACCGTGGGGCTCTTAACACACAGCCCCAGCGGCAGTGGAGGTATTTACTGTAAAGTTAACACAGCTTCAGTGTCAGGACGTTTCAACACTCATGGGCCTCTTCCAGGGCCTTCTGCTTAATTTTGAGTTTAATAATTTTATATTCTTTTCTCAAAGAAAGTCCCTCCAATGGAACGAGCTTGAGGCCCCAGAATATCTGAATCTGCTTCTGCTTAAGGGAACACGTTGCCTGGGGCAGCTCCATACAAGACGACACAGCCCCTTACGTCCTGGCTCATTTTCAAAACAACACAGAAGAACACAACATCGTGTGGAAGCTGAAATAGAGTATTTCAAAAGTCGTCCTTTGTTTAATCTGGCTCCCTATACAGTCAAGTGAAACAAAAGTTAGTGCAAATGGAAAGCCTTCTCCTAGAGACTGAATTGGAGCTCATTAAGTGAGATCAGCAGCCCCTCATCCAAGACATCGCTGTCCAGAGCGATACGCTTGGATCCTTGGAAGCACCACTGCTTAGACTGCCTTGGAGTGGTAGCTGTAAATAGCAGATAATGCCGGGGACCATCACCACCTCCAGCCCCTGCTGCCGGTTCATCCCACTTCGTCATGGCTCAGATAAACTCACGGCCGAAGGTTCTTCAGCCTCAGGTTGAAAAGTACCAGACCTCACAAGAAGAGGCAAATGACTCACATGTAGAAATCTGTGTTAAATAAAATACGCATCAGGCCAAAGAGCTTGATGGAGTTTGGAGCTGGTGTTGACAGCCACTCATCCCTGTCACTTATTAATTTCATTTCCCTCCTCGGCTTGTGCCATTGCCTAACAATTATTTATACACAAGTTTTCATATTCTGTGATTTAACTCTTCTAGGCCTTTCGTAACACCTGGGAGTTAGTCATCTCTTACTTTATGAACACTTTAAATTGAACTTATTCTTATGGAAACTTGATCTTTAGTAATTTTATCAGAGGGATTTTTTTTTTTTAAACCAGATGTAAACCTAGCTCTTATAGCCCTGAATTTACCATGAGCATTTTTTTTGTCATGCACCTCTGAAATCAGAGGCTTAGGACTACGATACAAGAAACCCAGCATTCACCCTCAAGTTGCCCTCCTGATTTCTACAGCTGCATGTGCACACGTGCCAGATGTTCTGGAGTTTTATTGCCATCACCTTCTTTCACAGGTTGGTGGATTATCTGTGTTTTCAGAGTCAGCAGAGGACAGAATGTAGACGGGGTTTGAAATCACAGATTAAGCTAGTTGTGCTAGAAATAAAATATAGCCAATTGAAGAGCTATCAGGAAAGCCTCACCGAGAATGTTTCTTTTTAAAATTAATGAAATATTTAAATATAGCAGCTTTGTTCAGGTTATTGTTTATCTTTGGGCTATGAAAAAAAAAATCAATTGTTTAATAGTTAAATGAAATAAGAACCAGAGGAATGAAATACCGTTTTTAAGGAAGACTTACTATGAAGGTTCTTGTGAGAACCAACTCATCTTTACCAAAGAAGTTTCTCTAAAATGTACGTCATTTGCCAAAAAAGCCAGAACTGTGTTACAGAAAGCCCCGCAGTCCTAAGGAGGTAAGCCCAGATCACCCTCTCATGTGAAGCAGCTAGCTGGTCATCAAAGACCTGAGGATACAGGAAAGATGAATTCTTTGACTTCAAAACTCCATTCGATCTAAGGTTTTTTAATTTGTTCAGCCAAGTCGTGCCCTTTCTGTCTTTACTTAATGTCTGGTACGTGTGTGCCCCCCAACCCCCAATCTGGCTGTCACTCTACAAAGGAAATAAAAAAGCCGCAGACCCAGTTTCCGGGCTGTTATATTTTATGGAGATGCTAAAAGGCAGCTTATTTCATATTGATCATACCAGGGAGTCAGCCAAGTGTGGTGTTAATTGGGTCCTCTGGAATTCTACACTCTGGGGACTGAAAGCTTTCTAGTAAGGAGGGAAATAAGCCCACAGGCTGCATAAAAATGGAAGCCGGGAGTCCCCAACGTCCCATCGCTGATTGCTGGTGATTTGGCCGGCTCGTTTGTATCCAGTTGCTTATTTCAATTAGTTTGTTTTGTGCTGTTTCCCCACACCCCCCTTTCCTGCAAAGCTGTGAAGCCTTGTTTTGAAAACTGCTGCCCCAGAGTGCACCGGCTTGGCGGTCCTGTCCTCATTGTTCTAATGCTCATTCCATATGTGGGTCACATCCTAGCGCTCTGCCCCCAGCCCCACACCCCACTTCTCCCGCCATCCCCTTTCCATACGTAGACACACATGTGTGCACCCTTTGCCTGTCTTAAGAGGCAGAGGTAGGGCGGATTCTTTCAGGAGCTTGCAAGCAGGATCATTCAAACTTAAAAAGCTGGTTACTGTGCATTTTGTTTATAGCAAACACCACTTCACCTTCGGGAAGTCATTATTCTGTTCCTCTGTCTGTTTCCTTCTTCCCACCCCTTGCTCTTTTTCCCTTCTCTTCTTTCAGGACAAAAGGTTTTCTTTTCTTTTCTTTCTTTCTTTCTTTCTTTCTTTTCTCTTTTTTTAAGAAAGTAAGATTGCTGCTTTGTGAGGCTCTTTCTTGTTGCCCTGGTAGCGGGTGCCTCAGACAGTGAATGAAGGATGGGCAGGCAGGCTGGAGTTTTGACGCACAGTTCTTTGGGGCCTGCGGGAGGACCCACTGGGAAATGTGTGCGGCGGGCATGCCCGCTGCGTTTATTATGCTGGTTATCTGTCACTTATTCTGACTAAAAGGTAAGGGCTTCTGTAATTTGTTGCACCAAAGAATTGGTGCATTGTTCTCTTTCGAAGGCTTCCAACTAATTGGCTCTTGAGGGAAGATTGGAATGAGAGTTTTTCCTTGACTTCTGTAGCTTATCCTGTTAGATCTGTTTTTTTTTTTTCTTTTAGTATCTGAAGGAAAAATAATCTTGGCAATTATATGGCTATCAATTGTATATTTACTTGTTTTAAAGGAAAAACATCAAAAGAAACGCTTCGATTCCTATTGTTTCTTTTCATTTAAAACTTAATCAGTAGAGACATGTGGTCTGTGCATAATCAACATTTTCTCTAATCTCTGTGAATTTTGGGCATAGGAGTTGCGATCCTATCTCAGAATCAGGACGTTTTAATTCAACAGATTGCACTTTTGCCAATTGAAAATTACAGTGAGTTTTAGTAAGCAGAGCAAGGAAAGTTACAGACTGTTTAAACAGAGTACAGTAGTAACATTTATATTGATTGGTCAGGCACACTAGTGTGCGCGTACATGTCGATAAATAGAAATCACCAATTATGTCTCTTGTTTTCTGTGCATTTCGAGGAAAGTCGTGTCTGTTCAGAATTCAAATGTGACATGAACTACAGGCAAAAGAAGCTTAGCAGTAAGAACTATTAGAAAAGTACATAGATCTTAAGGTTATATGAAGGCTGTTCAGCAGGTATCCAGCCATACACCATGAAAAATAGAGACATATGTGGCTAGGTACTTTCTGAACATCCCTTGTGTTTTTACACTTAACCTACATAAAGTAATTGAAACTACAGTATCAATTGTCTGTTATCTCTGGGAAAAAGTAGCCTTTGGTTAAGAAGCATAATTTCAAAAACAGATTGCACCTTGTTATAGAATTTATGCAGTTAGAAACCTACTGAACTCTATTGAAAAAAAAAATGACTACACCTTATTTTCTTAAGCCCTGGTGATTTATAAGGATTCTCTGATGGCAGTGTAGAATATATTTTACTGGGGATGGAGATCCCTTTAATGGTACTTTCTTTTATGGCCGCCATGCAGGGCATGTGACGTGTGCTTCAGTCTGGCTCTATTTATCAGTCTCTCTCATGGCCTGTAAATGAAGGAAAGGAAAGATGTATGTTTAGATAACCAACTTAAGTCGACTCATTCTATCTATTACTGTATAGAATTGGTTCCAAAGAGCTTGTGGGAAGTGTTTCCTTCCAAAGGACCTATGGATGCATCTACTTAGACAACCTAGAGATGTTTGTAAAACAAACAAGGTTTATGTAGTGATCAGACTTTGAGAATAGACAGGAAGCAAGCTGGGTACTGAAAGAAGGATGCTGTGTGCAAAAGGGAAAGTGTTATTTCCTTGATCTTGACCTGACAGCTCCATCAGAACTGCTGGTGATCAGGTAGGTAGAGTGGGACCCAGATTTTAGAGCCCGTTTCCCTTCACAACTAATCCTTGCTCCCACCCCATTGTCCAGTGTGTCCCCCTGGTTTCCTTATGTGTCAGCAGGGGGGTTTCACCTTCCTTTCAAAATCAACAGGAGATGGCCCAGGGCAGCACATACTCATGAAGACCTTGAAAAGTTTCCCTTCTGGGTTTTATCCCAGTCTTCTCTTACTTAATGCAAAGAAAAAATAAACAAGAAAAAAATAACCCAGATACTTCTACTTCATAATTACTTTTTCTTCTCTTCAAAGTCTTTAAACTTTTTTACTGTTCTAGAATTTTAACTGATATGTTCTTTACATCAGGGGTCCCCAACTCTTTTGGCACCAGGGACCACTTTCATGGAAGGCACTTTCTCCATGGACCAGGGAGCAGGGAGATGATTTCAGGATGATTCAACTACGTCACATTTCTTATCACTTTATTATTATTACACTGTAATATATAACGAAATAATTATACAACTTACCATAATGAATCAGTGGGAGCCCTGAGTTTGTTTTCCTGCACGAGATGGTCATGTCTGGGGGCGACAGCAGTTCCGCTTACCTCCTGCTGTGTGGCCACCGACTGTACATACTAGTCCATGACCCAGGGGTTGGGGGCAGCAGCTTTACATAAAATGTAACAGACTCCTGTTACCTTTTCAGATGCGAAGTCAGTGACTCAACTTGGGGGTGATCAAAGGACTCACCTGTGGAGTATTTAAATAATGCAGGGCCTAAGGGCCACCTCCAGTGGAGTTGGTTATTCTCAGAGTCTGCATTGTGCCTGGTACATGATAGGTGTTAAATACTGAAATGCTTTCATTTTTCTATCTCTCTTTAGTTAAATTTGGACAAAGGCAAATTCTTTACATCTGTGCTTCCTATGTCATTGAGAAAAATGAGTCTTCTTTCCCAGAGATAACCCAGCCTCAGAAAGTAGATCAATCACCCTTAAAAGACTAATGGTGCCCCTTAATCATTTTCTACCCCCCAGAACAAATACTGGGGTGCCAAGAAATGTATATGTGTTTTAAGAGATGTTATCTATGTATTACTTTTTGAAGTTGAATTGAGTGGTGGTAGCAACGAGTCCTATGATGTTCTCTCAAAAGATGGTGTAATCGTGTGACAGGCAGGACAGCTAATGCAAAAGGTGGACGCACTATTGTTATTCAAGGAGGGACCATTTTGAAGTGGTGTTTGATGTCTGAGAACGTTGTAGAAGTACAACTACAATGGAGGCATAGGAAAGGGGGACTTAAAGGGTATGGCGTACTGTACAAAACTAGCTACAACTCCGGCACTTAGGGAGAAAGTGAAACGGCACGGGGCACACGTGGACACTTGGGTGAATGTTGCTCGGGACTCGTTTCCCATAATGGAAAGTGTCTAGACGCCGGTGGTGACCACACTGAGTACCTCTTGTAAGTCAAGTTAAATGTGACTTGTATTCATCTTTTGTTATCAGTATATATTGAGTATTACAATTTTTATACAGTTTTCTCCTGCCTTGAAGTGTGCATCTACTTGGTTAAGATGTAGTTTCTCACTTGACCCAGTAGGAGTATGCTTCTTGAATAATAATTTTGTTTTTCCCAAACAGCTCTTAAGGCATCTAGATACATACATGTCAGATGAGGCACTATATTTGTGGATCTGGAGCTGGTCTGTGGCCTAAGCCCTTGTTTTTTTCCTCTCAAAGTTTTTCTCCTTTGGTAATTTGCCCCCTTTAGACTGAGTCTGGAAAATTCACAAGTCCCTGACGCTAAAGGGATAAGATTCTGGGGGCAGGGAACCCAATGAAGTTGTTAATACCTTGAGATTAGGACTTGAATTAAGACACCTCATCCTTAGTATTTCCCAGCTTTCTAATTTCTGAATTTTAATCTTTATTTCCTTTATGAGTCTAATCAGCTCTTCGTAGAGTCAGTTCTGCTATCACACTTGTTTTGAAAATGAGAGTTTGTTCCAAACAATCCATATATGAAAGATAAGAATAAATCAAATGCTGTGTGCCATTTATCGAAGAGAAACATTAGGTGAGTGAAAAAAACTGCACTCTGCTGAGGGCTACTTAGGAATACTTAAAATGCACCGGGTGGTAGGAGCCCTATCCAGCCATGTCTGGTGGTGCCACTTTCTATCGGTTTCAATCCCATTCTTCCACTCACCACTTCACAGTAACCCACAAGTCACGTTCCTTCTCACACCATTTCCACAACAAATTCTAGATTTTTCAAAAGTGGGGTAAAGTTGTCACATTTATTGTTGTGTTTAAGTTCTTAACAATTTAACATGTGCAAAACTGTGCAACATTTTAAATTAATTCTATGTTCCTGCTTTTTTTTACATGTTACAATGTTTTTGGTGGTTGTAGTCTAAACCCCGTTTACCTAGTAAGCTATTTGCTTTTTGCTGTTCAGTTTTGCAAAGTACACAAATTTTAGGGAGACAGTAGTTTTTGTTAGAGGCGATCTGACTGTAATGGATTTTGGTGGGATAAAAGTCTCAGAGGCTAAGTGCTGAAGATATTTAGGGGGCCCTAGGATTTTTTTCTGTGAATGTGCTCAATTTAGGATACGTTTCCCTACTTTACTTTTTCTTTCTTTTTTTTTTTCCCCCAGTGGCTCAGAATTGCCTCAGAACCATTTTTCAACTCTCTTAAACTCAGGGAGATAGTTAAGACAGTAGTCCCCAAACTGTTTGCCGCCAGGGAGTGGTTAGATGGATGGTGGAGGTGGAAGTTGCATTTGGGGGATGATTCGGGCATATTGCATCTCCACCTCAGGTCACCAGGCATTAGATCCTCCGAAGGGGCACACAAGCCAGATCCCTTGCACGCAGCTTACAGTGGTGGGTTTGTGCTTCTGAGACTCCAGCACTGCTGCTAATGTGATAGGAGGCGGAGCTCAGATTGATGCCAGCAAGCAGTGGGGGAGTGGTTGTCAATACAGGTAAAGGTTCCCTGCTTTCCCACCACTCACCTCCTGCCCTGTCTGTGGGCCCAGTTCCTAACAGACAACAGAATAGTACTTGTCCCGGCCTTGGGGTTGGGGTTGGACACGGTAGCTATGTGACATTCAAAAGTGAAGACTACTGAAAGATGATTAGACACTTGGTGCAATCCTAGGAATGAGGTTTTGTGGGTTTGGCTGATGAATAATTAAGGTCATTGGGTTATGATTTTTTACCAGATTCTAATGTTCAGATGAGAACATAGAGATACTATCATACTTTTGAAGGTATGAAACCTTATGAAACAAATACAAATTTGATAATGTGTACGTTTTCAAAAAGATATGAAGCTCTGCCTTGCAAGAAACAAGGAAAACTGTAGATCTGTTTTGGTAGAAGGAAAAGGGAATTTTCATTTTCTGAAGTCGCAGAGAGGTAAATATAGACTGCAGATTTGCTTGGTTGCTTTTTGTGTCTGCTTATTGGGAAATTGGTGTTTGGGTTTTTGTTTCTGATTCTTCTCAGGGCTCTGACTTTTGGCCCCAACCAGTTATGGCCTGATATTGCTCTTGGTGTCCTCTTGCCACTTCCTGCTGGGTTAATGTTTATTTCACCACTGAACTTGACTTTCCAGAATGCTGGAGGATTTCTCCAGGGAACTGAATATCATTGGGCCTGAGTTCAGAGGAATTGCAACTCTTTAGTCATCCTAAGGATGGTTTCCAGCAGTGTTATTGTACCTGGAATCTCTTTCTGCCAGGTCCTTGGTCTCAGAGATTTGAAGAACAAGTCCACAGACCAACTTTCGTAAGTAAGGGAAAGAACAGATTTTTTTGATAGATAAGAGGAGATGATAGATAAGACAGCCTCTCCTTCAGTGAAGGGGGTACCCAAGTGGGTAAGTCCAGGTGGGCCTTCTGTCTAGGGGTTCATATGCAGCTTTTTATATCCTGCAGGAAAGGGGTGTTTGGGGAGATGGAACGTATATCTGGAACATGTCACAGCTGGTTGGTGTTGGAGCTCTGTGGGCAGAAGTTAATTTCATAACTGCCCCTGTGCAGGAATATGGTCCCTCTTAAGATGTACTTCTCTGCTGTGGGAATGGTGGCCCAGATAAAAACTGGTTAGGCTGGGTTTTATGAGCCTGTTTGTGCTTAGAGATGGGGTCTGTGATGAGGCTGAATTCTAGGGGGTCCCTGTGAATCCTAAGCCCGAGAACCCTGTATTGTTATCTGTCAGGCCACAGAGCCAAGCTCTTTTCCTCAGTCATCAGTGGAGCTTTGATGCCACTCTACTACAACTTTCCTTTTAAACTGGATCCACCTGTTCTGGGCACAGCAGTGGTAGTTGGGGGGGGGGGGTTGGTATCACATGATGATGCTTTGAACTCAGCCATAGCCACATGGCTATATGGCGTGATATCTTAAGTATTATGCATATAACTCACCCTTTTCATTCCTAAATATACATTAGTAGTTAACTGTGACATTCTGATCAAAGACATAAAAACACTGAATTACAAAGAAGTTGACAAGGAACATAAAATGATAACCCTGCTAATAACCTCAAGATTATCCTGAGCAGATTCTCAAGCTGACATGACCAGGGTTTTCATTTAGCATATCACGTGCTAAAAGTATAAAACACGTTGGGTCTTCATTTGCTGAGAATACAAATTACTCATATTTACTCCATGGTTAGTTGTTGAGAGATGTTTGCAAATCAAAGCCTGAGACCATTACAAAATTATTTTAGCTGTGTAACATTCATTTACCAGGTCAAAAAAATTATTTTATTTTTTATGCATTTAGCAAACAATGCAGACATTCATTTACCAGGTCAAAAAAATTATTTTATTTTTGACACAATACAGGTCAGTTAAACCTCAATGTATACTTCAAAGTGTGCTTGATCCTAAAATCTGATATGATGTTGTTTTAAATTTTAATTGTGGGCAAATCGTGAATTTTCTTATAACATGTATTTAAAGTAAATTGTACAGCCTATATGACTTATTAAATGGGGAAAGGTTGAAATTTGTCTTCATACATAATGAATATTATTAAAATTGTATGAAATGAACTTTATGATAAAATCTTTAATAATGTATTGATCTCAAGTGAAATGCTTTATTCTAAATCCCTCATATGCCAGGCAAAAATGATGAAATCAGTAAAAAATTTCCTAAGTGGTTCTCAGTGATTATATATTTGAGTGAAAAAAAATTTCCAAGTAAAAAATTAATAGAAAATACTAGACTGAACATCTCCAAGGCCTCTGTAGAGTCTACAGTTCTCTGATATGCCTTGAACAAAGCAAAATTAAGAATACAAAAATGGATGGGAAGATGAGATTACTTTAGATATATGAAGGAGACACTCCACCTGGAGCTTAGTTAAGCATAAAAGGTCTCCTTCAGCTGAGGAAGAGTGATTTTGAGTACAGAGACACAATCTGCACCCTAAGATAACATGCTTGTTGGCAGCACTGTAACTGTTGGATGTCGAAAAAATATATACCAATGCATATTTATTAGTTGCATTGATTACAGATAACTAATCTAAATGTCTGTTTTTCTATTGACAATAGTCCTCTTAATATCATGCCAAGAATATACCCCCAGCTAGCCATGCTTAACAAGTTGAATTGGAGATGGTTTACCTCTTCTGAGTATTTCACAATTAACTGCTTCAGTTAGTCTTGGCAAATTACACAAACAAATTGTCTGTCTCTTTCCCAATGTCTCCACAAAATTAAGCTGAAAAAAATATGTATAAAAAATAAATTGCTACTGGAATTGTATGGTGCCCACTTTTTCTTTGTGTTGAGGAAAAAAAAATTATTAAATCGTATTTTGGAATAGTTCTATTTCAATCACTCTACTTTGATCATAGGTCTAGATTAGGAAGGTCTAGAAGGCCTCTAGGACTTTTGTGTGCTAAAATGGGTAAACTATTTAATAGCCACATTGTAGCTTTCAGGCAATGATTTTATGTATTTCAATCTTTAGCAGAAATTATCTGGCTTTGCCCTGAACATATTTTGTTTAAGTGCTTTGCAGTCTCCCTCTGCATAGTATTCCATGGTCTAGAACAGCAGTCGTCAGCCCCCAGGTCATGGAAGGAGCCAGCCTCCTAAGGAGAAGGGGAACCCATGGTTTAACTTGAACAAAGAAAGAATTAACTAGTCGTAGAACATAATGGCTGTGGCATCAAGAAGAAGTCACATGACGATTTGGGGACCTCATCTGAATCTTGACATGAAATAAGACTCATTACAAACTGGCCACAATTTTAAAGTATCCTGCCTACTTAAGGCTATTGGCAAGAATTATTTTACGTTGAACCATCAAAATGAATAAGAAAGGAAGAAAGAAAGAACGATGGAAATCACGAGCATGTATAGTTAAAATGTTTTTGTACTCTTCCTTCAGGCAGGTGGACCCAGAGATTCCATGTAAACTCTTATTCTCATTCAATGGTATTTTTGTTGTTGTTGTTGTTGTTGTGGTAAGAAGTATTTAGATGTTTCCCCCCAGTAGAAGTTCATTTAGTTTTGTCTGCTACAGTTGAGTGAAAACATACTGATAATTTTGCCTGAAAACCAATAGCTTTGGTTATTTGAACTCCGTTAACATTGAAAGCAGAGTTGCCTGTTGTACGGGCTAAGGAGGCCTTGGTGAAAGGCCTGGCTTGGTGGGGAGAGGAGATTGTTTTCTGGGAATCTGGAGGACTGAGGAGTCTCTGCTGAGCAATAAATAAAACAATCCAGGCTTCTGGTATCGCTGAGTATGGAGTTCTCTTTGCTGGGTTAGGAATGAAGTCAATTGTCAGTAGCTGTGGCTTCTTCATGGTTATCAAGACCAAATAATGATGCCTTGCACTTTTTTAGCACTCTCAACTTTCTCAAAGGCTTCTCCTCTTTTCATAGTACTGGAATTACTTGATGTATGGAGGACACAGCCAGGGCCAGATGACTAGGCACGGGGTGCAGCTGCTACTCTGAACTCATTGGCCTTGAGTGGTTTTCCAGAAGTGGCCTTGGCCTTATCAAGCTTTTGAACATGCTGTCTTGATTCTAATAGTCCTTGTTTCTCTGTCTGCATTTATTCA
>CAUYQV010154738.1:0-12887 GCA_963574575.1 Galagoides demidoff | reverse complement strand
GCGCCTGTGGTCCCAGCTACTTGGGAGGCGGAGGCAGGAGACTTGCTTGAGCCCAGGAGTTGGAGGTTGCTATGAGCTGTGATGCCATGGCACTCTACCCAGGGGGATAGCTTGAGGCTCTGTCTCAAAAAAAAAAAAATGCTAAATATGAAATTATAAAATTATTAGAAGAAAACATGAAAAGATCCATGATATTGGGCTGAGCAATTAATTTTTTTGAATATAACCTCACAGGCATAGAAAACAAAAACAAAAATAGCAAAAGTTATTGTGGCTTCTACACAACAAAAGAAACAGTCAATAAAACAAAATTATGAAATGGAAGAAAATATTTTCAAACCATACATGTGACAAGGAATAATTATACAAAACATATAATAAATTCAAACAACTCAATGGCAAAGAAACAAAAAACTCTGCTAAAATATGGAGAAAGGACCTAAATAAACATAGTTTATAAGTGAATAGAAATGGTCCACAGGCCATTAAAATGAAAATTAAAACCACCATGAATTACCACCACTATCAGAATGGCTGTTATCTAAAAGACAAAAAATTACAAGCCTTGCAAGAATATGGAGAAAAGGGGGATCTGGTACATTGTTGGTGGGAATGTAAATTAATATAGTCATTATAAAAATACACAATGGAGTTCTAGGTACAAGAAAGTAACTTTTATTTTTCTAATAGCTGTGCTTATAAGGTTGTGAAGCTTCAGTGTGGATGTGTTGATGTTTCTATGGCTGAATAAAGGACTATTAGTTTTATTAACAAATAGAAATATTTTTAGTCACAAAATAATCATGATATAATTTTATAGTTCTGAGTTTCTATAACAGTGATGTAATTCATTCATGATGACTAGCAATTCAATATATGCACAAGACAGAAATTTATTTGTAATGTGTTGTCCTTGATAGATTTGTTTTCTTCCATACTGAAACACTTGATTATTAATAAGATAATTTTATCGTTTCATTTTTTTTTTGAGAGTCTCACTGTGTCACCCATGATACAGTGCTATGACATCATAGTTCACAGCAATCTTCAACTCTAGGGCTCAAGCAAATCTCTTGCCTTAGCCTCCTAAGTAGCTGGGACTATAGGCACCCACAATTGCCACAGTGCTTGGCGATTTTTAGAGACCAGGTGTGTGGTGAGTGCCTGCTCTTGCTCAGGCTGGTCTTGAACCTGTGGGTTCAGTCAACTTACCTGCCTCAGCCTCCCAGAGTGCTAGGATTGCAGACGTGATCCACTGCACCCAGCCTGAAAATTTTTTCTTATATGTATAAAGCATAATATGAAACAATTTTTTTTTTTTTGCAGTTTTTTGCCAGGTCTGGGATTGAACCTGCCACCTCTGACATATGGGGTCAGCGCCCTACTCCTTTGAGCTACAGGTGCTGCCCTCAAAACTACTTTTTTTGAAATTTCCCTGGTCTTAGACTTTTCTCCCTTTTTTTTGTTTGTTTTCTATTGATGGGAAAACATTAAGGGTATAATGAGCCAGGTTATACAGCTTGCATTTGCTGGGTGACATCCCTCATCCCCCTATTAATAGTGTCCCATCCCTAAGAGGTATGTCACAAAGTGGCCCCACACCTCCCTCCTTCCTTCCCTCTATTCTCTCCCCCATTCTTCCTCCCCCAACCTTGTACTAATATTAATTGTCCTCATATAAGAATTGAGTACATAGGACTCTTGCTTTTCCACCCACACTCCCCTCCCTCCTTCCCTCTCTTCCCTCCTCCATTTCCCCTCTCCACACCATGTACTAGCATTAATTGTCCTCATATCAGAACTGAGTACATTGGATTCTTGCTTCTCCATTCTTGTGATGCTTTACTAAGAAGAATATATTTCAACTACATCCAAATTAATATAAAAGATGTAAAGTCACCATCCTTTTTAGTGGCTGAATAGTATTCCATGGTATACACAAACCACAGCTTGTTAATCCATGCCTGGATTGGTGGACATTTAGGTTGTTTCCACAATTTGACAATTGTAAATTGAGCTGCAATAAACAGTATAGTGCAAATGTCCTTATGATAAAATGATTTTTTTTTCTTCTGAGTAGATGCCTAGTAATGGGATTGCGATCAAATGGGAGGTCTAGTTTGAGTTCATTGAGTATTCTCCATACTTCCTTCTAAAAGGGTTGTACTAGTTTGCATTCCACCAGTAGTGTAAAAGTGTTCCTTTTTCTTCACATCCACTCCAGCTTCTGCAGCTTTGAGTCTGTGTGATAGGGGCCATTCTCACTGGGGTTAGGTGATATCTCAGGATACTTTTGATTTGTATTTCTTGGATAATTAGGGAAATGAGCATTTTTTAATATGCTTGTTAGCCATTCATCTGTCTTCTTTATAGAAGGTTTTATTCATCTCACTTACCCATTGATATGCATGTGGTTATCTAGTTCTCCCAACACCATTTATTGAATTTATTGATTCTTTCCCCTAGTGAATGTTCCTGTTTGGTTTATCAAAGATCAGGTGGCTCTGAGATTTTAGTTTCATCTCCTGAAACTATTTGGTGATGAGTTTCTATTCAGTTCCTAATGTCTATGTCTCTAATTTTGTGCCAATGCCATGCTGTTTTGATCACTATGACCTTGTATGATAGCCTAAATTCTAGCAGGGTGATAACACTAGCTTTACTTTTATTACTAAGAATTGCCTTAGGTATGCAGGGTTTTTTCTGTTTCCATACAAAATGCATATTTAAGCAAATATTTTTAAACAGACGAAACACTGTGAAAAGTTGCAAATTAAAATCTTGTGCAATTTTGTGTATCTTCTGAAGAAAATTATGCAAAGTGAAACTGGCAAGGTTTTATTTAGAGCATGATTTTATTATGTAAGACATATTGAAAAGCCGTACTATATGTGAAATTTGTATTGACTTCCCACTCCTAAAGAAAAAATTCATGACTTGCATATGAAAACAGGGGGCAAAATATTCAGAATTTTATTTTAAATATTGAATAACAGACATGTTCCCCTGGGTGCTGCTATCTTAGTAACTTACAGATTTATATAAAAATTAATCCAATGATGGAATATTACAGAATGGTATTTTATTTTGCAAATGAATTTTGAATCTTTTCAACTGTTATTTTTGGAACAATTATCTCTTTATATAAAATTCTATAATATTCTGCAATTACTACTAATTTACAAATCATCTGATTTTTGACCAATGCATTACTATCTTTTGTTCCATTTGCTTCTTCTGTGAAATACAGAAAACTTTTTCATTATCCTCACTAGTCAGTTAGCTATAAAAACAGGCCACTCCTAGCCTCAATTAATAATGAATTTAATTTATTTATTAAAATAAAAGAGTGGTCAATATGCTAATTTGTGTTTATTTCCTTCATGCTGTAGTTTTTTTTATAGTGATGACTTATAAAGAAAAATAAGCCAAGTGATTCCATTAGCCATTATCTTTTGCAAAATTAAGTTCATAAACTTGGCTTTGTTTGACTATTTGTTTTGTTGTTTATTTTTTAATGAGAATGATTCTGTACATCGTTAATGAGAATGATTGTATACATTTAATGAAGACAATTCTACATTTTCTCACATGTGAATGTATCTATTAGAACATCTGGGAGCTTCCCAAATTATCCTTCTGCTCCAAATATCTCTCATGCTTCAGGCAAAGCTTTCAATACACACATGTAAAAATTTACTCATCTTCATAAGCAAAAATTATTTTTATTAATAATCATGAAATGAAATGAATATTAATGATAGCTGGAAGAAAAACACAGTTTGTTTTTTTCTTTTGTTGAACTTTTTATATGTAATATAATCATGACATTAAAAATAAAAAATAAGCAAATTAAATACTGCAGTACAAATAAAAGAGGGAAAGAGTTCTTAACAGTTTGAATTTTGGCCCTGTGGGAAACTGTAACATAAAAATTTTTATTTAAATAATTTTTCAGTGCATGATACAGGCAAATTTCGGAGAAAAACAAAACTGCAAAGTTACAATTAACAGTAGTTACTAAGCTGAACCAGTGAGAGAATGTTTTAATTTTTCAATTTATTCTGTAGTCTGTAAAGAAATAATTACATCTTAAAAAGCAATGAACTTTGGGTGGCGCCTGTTGGTCAAAGGAGTAGGGCCACTGCCAGAGGAGGTGTGTTCAAATCTGGCACTGGCCAAAAACTGCAACAACAACAACCAAAAAAAGTAATGAACTTTAATTTTAAATTAATTAATTTGATTTGTTTGGTGAAGAACTATTTTGTTTTGTTTATCTTGTTTTCTCCATGTTTTCATGAATCAATTTTTATCCAAAGAGCTCTTATTACATTTAATATTTTGGTTATATTTAATTTACATATCAAAATGCCCACCCACTCACATATTCTTCTTATGTCAGGGAGATATTTTTTATAATTCACAATATTAGGAGATACATATGTTTTGTTTATATACTTGTTTTTTTAATGGTACCTTTTTTTTAATTAAATCATAAGCACATAGATCATGTATACATTAATAGATTTATGGGGTACAATGTGCTGATTGCATATAGAATTAGGAATGCTTACATCACACTGGTTATTATATACCTCATCCTTTTACTTAGTTATTGTATTAAGACATTTATACTCTATACTAAAAGATCCTACATGTACCCTTGCCTTATGCACTGTAAGTGTGATCCCACCACTCACCCTCCCTCTATCTGACCTCCCCCTGCCCCTTCCATCCCCCCCCTCCATCCTTCATCTTGAGTTATAGTTGTGATCTATTCCTCATATGAAAGTGTGAGTAATTGTAAACTGGTTTCATAATAGTACTGAGTACATTGGATTTTTTTCTTCCATTCTTGAGATACTTACTAAGTAGGATATGTTCCAGCTCCATCCATGTAAACGTAAAAGAAGTAAAGTCTCCATCTTTCTTTAAGGCTGCATAATATTCCATGGTATACCTATTCCACAATTTATTAATCCATTCATGGGTCAACGAGTCCCATTGGGTCCCATTGGGCTTCTTCCATGACTTGTTTATTATGAATTGAGCTGCAATGAACAATCTGGTGCAAATATCTTTGTTATAAAGTGATTTTTGGTCTTTTGTATATACACCTATTAGAGGAATTGCAAGATCAAATACCAGGTCTACTTTTAGGTCCCTGAGTATTCTCCATACTTCTTTCCCTTTCTGACAAAGGTTTGATAACTAGAATCCACAGAGAACTCAAACTTATTAGTAAGAAAAGAACAAGTAATATCATTTTATTGTGGGCAAGGGACTTCAATAGAAGCTTCTCTGAAGATGGTAGGTGCATGGCATATAGACACATGAAAAAATGCTCACCATCTTTAATCATCAGAGAAATGCAAATCAAAACAATTTTGAGATATCATCTAACTCTCATAAGACTGGTTCACATAACAAAATCCCAAACTCCAGATGTTGGCATGGATGTGGAGAAAAGGGAACACTTTTGTATTTGGTTTTTGTAGAGATTGAGTGAAAGTTATGTGTGCCCTTCACCCAGATAGTGTGTACTGTAGCCAACAGATGTGAATTTACCCATCCCCTCCTCTGCTCTGCCCCAGTTTGATTTTCACAGATATTTACTTTGATATGTGCACTTAAATATTGATTGATTGGTTCCAGTTTGGTATTGATGTATATATACATATAATGTGTATATATGTTTGTTTCTCCATTTTTGTAACATTTCATTTTTTTTTTTTTTTTTGAGACAGAGCCTCAAGCTGTCCCCTGGGTAGAGTGCTGTGGCCTCACAGCTCACAGCAACCTCCAACTCCTGGGCTCAAGTGAGTCTCCTGCCTCCACCTCCCAAGTAGCTGGGACCACAGGTGCCCGCCACAACACCCGGCTATTTTTTTGGTTGCAGCCATCATTGTTGTTTGGCGGGCCCTGGCTGGATTCGAACCCGCCACCTTAGGTATATGTGGCTGGTGCCTTAGCCACCTGAGCCACAGGCGCCGAGCCGTATTTTCGTTGCTACTTCAGAACTGTAATTTTGCTACTGTTAAGAGTTGTAATGTAAATATCTGATATGCAGGTTGTATTTAGGTGACTCCTGTGAAAAGGTTGTTCAACCCCCAAAGGGGTCACGACCCACAGGTTGAGAACCACTGCTCTAGTTCCTTTTATTATGTTGGTAGGTCTAAACATCAGTCTCAGGTCTGGCTGCATATGAAAATCACCTAGGATTTTGTTTTGTTTTGTTTTGTTTTGCTTTACTTTCATGCTCAGGCCTAGTTCTGCCTTGTGTTTGATCTAGAGAGTTCGCTTAACAGTTAGGGTGTACATGTTGGGGTGGACCACCAGTTAGGGGGGCCAGGGATGGCCAGACTGCACAGTGCTTGTCATGACCATATCTCTTGCTTCTCTCCACTTTGCTGCTGGCTGTAGTGAAAGTCATAAAATCCATAGAATGCAGGACTTCGATGGACAGGTGGTCCAGGTAAGAGACATGGGCTGAGAGCTGCTCTTCCTATCTCTGGAAGTGCTTTTAAAAGGTTGAAAGTTGGGGAGGGGGGAGGGAGAAGGGAGGGAGATTGGAGGGATCACTTCTGAGGTTTATCTTACAGGGGTACAAGTGAATCTTTCTAAGAGTAGAATGTGAACATTTTAAAACAACAACTGAGAAAATGACATGAAGGCTGTGTTGACCAGTTTGATGGAAGTATTTCGGATTGCAGGTGAAAACCCCACACTGTACCCCAGAAGTGCATTAATGTACATAGTTACCATTCAATAAAAAATAAAATAAAATACAAAAATCAAAGATTGTCATTGCTGTGTTACTTATAATGTGGAAAAAATTGGAAACCAGTGGGTTTTTTTTTATAGGAGAGCTTATAGATTAGGTAAATTATGATACATATCACATAACAGAGTTTTTAGCAGTTTTTAGAAGTGGGTCTTGGAAAAGTTTGTTGGAACATATGAAATATGTATATTGTTATGGGAAGAAATTCCAGGAAACAAATTATAAATTGTGATTACAACTGTGTCAATAATGCTTGCAAAAATTCAAAGGGGTAATGTGCTAAAGAAATTTTATTAGACCTAATAGTGATAACTAGTATTTATTGAGTTTTTACGATGTGTGAGGCACTGTTTTAAGTGTTTTTACATATAGTAACTTAGTTTTTCCTTTTAACACTAACTTTTGGGGCTGAATACCATTATTATGATTTTTGTTTCACAGGTGAAGGAGTTGATGCAAAGCAAACTTGTCGAAGTCATGTAGTGAAAAAAGTTAAAAAGCTGGAAGATGAATCCAGGAAGCCTTAGCCATCATGCCTCCTAGATGTTGATCAGCTAAATAAAAAATAGAAACAGGAAAGTACGGAGAGATATTGAAAATGCTACATACAACAGAATAACCCTGGAATATGTGGAGGGATATTCAAAAGGACCCAGAACCAAATGGAAGAAGTTCCCACCAGCTCAGGATAATACGATTCATGTGCCAGTAACTGCAGTGGACTGAAGCACACCAATATTTGTAAACCTATAGTTTTAACGTTATTCAGAAAGAAAACCCTTGGTCCAAGACCAGCCTGAGCAAGAGGGAGACCTTGTCTCTAAAAATGGCCAGCATTGTGGTGGGCACCTGTAGTCCAAGCTACTCAGGAAACCGAGGCAAGAGAATCACTTGAGCCCAAGAGTTTGGAGTTGTTGTGAGCTATGATGCCATAGTACTCTACAGAGGGCAACAAAGTTAGACGCTATAAAAAAAAAGAAAGAAAAATAAAAGAAAGGGAGGGAGGAAAGAAGGAAAGAAAGAAGGAAGGAAGGAAGGAGGAAGGGAAGAAAGAAAGGAAAGAAAGAAAGCCCCTCATTAATCACCTTTAGAGAAACGAGGAAAAAAATTATTTATTTATTTTAAAGAAAAAAAGAGCTAAGCATTTATCCTGATTTTACTGTGCAAAACTTGGGGCAACTAAATAGTTGATGAGGGCAAATTTCCTTTTATGGCAGTAATCTAGATAATAAATGGCACCATGTTAAAACAAAGGATGAGGCAATGGATGTTAACATTGCAGAAACAGACCTAGTCAGTATGTACTTCCTGATGGAATTATCATACCACCACCTATCAAGTATTATCCCCAAATCATCAAAGCCTTCTGAATTAAATTGTACCTCTACATACAACTCTCAATTTCTCTGCAAGAGACAGAGAAATGTTTTAAAAGAAATCGAGGTGGATGAAGTCAGCAAAATCCACACTGTGCAACACTTTATAGGATAAAGCACCTGTTTTTCTTAAACACATAAATTGAAAGGGGAAAAGTGGGAGGGGATAGCGATTAAAAGAGACCAATCACAATGATCTTATTGGGATCCTATGATGGGGGAGGTGATCCCTCAAAACATTTTTGAGCCAATCAGGGAAATTCAAATACTGCCTGGAGATTTGGCCAAATTTAGGGATTATTGTTCCTTTTTCAGGTGTGATGATGACATTGTAGTTATGCTTTAAAAAGTAGTCCTTGTCTTTTAATGTTGCATACTGAAATATTTGTGGATGAGAATTTATGATTTCTCAGATTTACTTTAGTGTATTCAAGAGCAAAGGGGAAGCCAATGGGGGATGGATGTGGTAGAAATCGGCCATGAGTTGCTAATTGTTGAAGTTGAGTGTGGGGCTGTGGGGGCTTATCTTTTTTTTTTTTTTTTGAGACATTGTCTCACTTTGTCACCCACGGTAGAGTGCATGGAGTCACAACTTGCAGCAGCCTTAAACTCTTGGGCTTAAGGGATTCTCTTGCTCTTCTCAAGCTCTTCTCTCTACTTATATATAGGTTTGAAAATTTCAATAATATTTTTTTAAAGGTGAAAACATATCTTAATGCTGTTCCTACTTAACACGTTTAAATCTCCAGCTGTGGAATTAAGGGCAAGTATAAGCCAATGGCTGAAGGCACAGACTTCAGGAGCAGGCTGCCTGTATTTAAATGCCAGCTCCATTGCTCACCGGATGGGTGATTGAGGGTTAGGAACTAAACGTTGATGTACCTCAGTTTCCTCATTTGTAAATTGGGGAGAACAATACCACCTACTTACTATATCATTGAGTTATTGTAACAATAAAATGAATAAAATTTCTCTGGTGCCCAGAAAACTCGGTGGCACATATGTGCATTGAACACTGTGTAGATTTACTCCTTTTATGTTTTTTTTTTCCTTTGGAAGCATCTTCACTCATTTTGTATTTCATATCCAACAAGGGAGCCTCACACCCTTAATGTATCAAATGCAATTTTCCAGTTTCTTTAAAGCACAGCAAGAGCCCAAAGAAACTTGTGAAACAATCAGAGGGAAGATCTAGAGTTCAGTGATTTACGATTTTCTTTCAATCTCATGTAGTTGCTTGTCCACATCTAATCTGGCAACCTGCTGGGGGCTCACCTTTACCATTTTTTTCAAAGCAACTGTTTTTCTTAAGAGTGTTCTTTCTGCTTTCTGGTTTCATCCATTTATATAATTTCTTCAGATGTTAAAAAATCTTCCATGGCAACCTTTAGAAACGTGTCTGGGAACCAAGAAAATTAAGTTTTGGTAGGCAGACCACACACCTGGTTGGAGACGTGTCCAGATGTCCTCTGGGACTTACTGAGGGTTTCAGATGCGTTTGCAGGAAGGAGGGATGTTATATCCATTAATCTGGTGGGTTCTTCAAGTGGAGATCAGTCAAGGCAACCTAGTGATACAACTCAACAGTGGTTGTGTTTGGATTGCATCATCCTCCTGTTTTCTAAGTTTTAAAAACTGATGACCAGTTTTCCTTGTTTGTCCAAGGAAAAAACATCAACACCTCATTTTTTTGAAAGTACATTTTGGTTACATTCATTCACAGAAGGGCATAATGCAGACACACACACAGATGTTCAGTGAATATTTTTAATCCATGTGCCCTTGTCTCTAAACAATGGGCTGTGGATTCTATAGAACACTGGGTCTGAACATCAGCAGTCACTGTGGTCCCTTGATGCAAGGACAATGTATGTGTTGACTGCTGCTACTACCAGGCACAGTTCCCTCCATGCCACAGAGTCAGAGGGGAATCCAGCCTTTATACCAAGAAGATTCACATACTCTAATATTCACATTCTAGTTTCATTTTGACTGTGAAATTACACTGAAACCAAATGATCAAATCCGCATTTACTTCTAAACCTGTATGCAAATGCTGAAGCAGGGCTTCCCCTCTGAGCTGGCATTCTTTAGCAGAAAAGATTCTGATCCTCAAGCTGGAACTGCCTAACACCAATCCTATCCAGCTGAATTGAACACTCATTTCCTGTGTTTTTCTAAATTTCTCAGATCTCATGGCAAGCTCACTCCTTGTACCATCTCATTGTTACTTTGACCAACCCGAAATTCTCACAATCCTCCTCAACCAGGAGAGAGGAAATGAGGGTATGCAGCTACTGCATCATTTGAAAAATGGAGAAGCCAAGCTTACACGTCAGGTCTGATCGTATCACACGGGCATGCCGCACCTCTCCCCTGTCTCAGAGATTCGATTGCAGGGCATTTCATGGGGTATATTTTCAAGCAAACTATTTGAAACATGCTCCTCTTATTGTAGGGCAACCTCAGGAGAGTTAAGATCATGGGTGCTGGGGTTAGGACCTACCTTCTGACCTGTCCTTCAGCACTTTGCCACAAGCTTGCAGACTTCTCAGGCTGAAGCCCTTTCAGGAGAATCTCACCACTTGAAAAACTGTGCAAACCAAACTGAAAGAATCTTGTCCCCAGATTCCTTAAATGTAACCACGTCACTCACAGGTAGTACATTTGGATTCACATTCACATTAAATTGGGGGACGGGGTGTTATTACATCAAACTTCTACACTAGAGCAGGGTCAAACAGAGGATAAAAAACAGAATGAAATATACAGCAACTCCTTTCTGAAGAAATTTCCTCAAAGTATACATACATTTCCTAAAACTCAGTTCCCTCATTCTTTTATGCTTTTATCAACAGATCACTCTTTCATAAACTGAAAACCTGCTGGAATTATTTAAAATAACTCTAATCCACAAATGCAGTGGGTGGAGGGAGTTCTCTTTTTCCTCCCTCTTTACTGAAGTATAATTGACAAGTAAAACAAAAACCATATACATTTAAGGGTGGTGTCTGTGGCTCACAGGGATTGGGTGCCAGCCCCATACTAGTTCAAACCCAGCCCCCGCCTCCCCCCCCCCAAATTGTATACATTTAAGATATACGTATATCATTTTGATACCTGTATGTTGTGAAATAATTACCATAACCAAGCTAATGATCATATTAATCACTTCATCTAGTTCCTATTTTTTTCTTTTTGGGGAGAGAATATTTACCATCTCCCTTAGCAAACCTCACGTTTACATGCATCCTACAGCATTATTAATTTCCAGAATTCATTCATTTTTGCAAAACTGAAACCTTTTACCCTTTGATCAATATCACCCCATCTCCGTCAGCCACCGCCACCCTCCCCCCACCACTGGAACCACCATTCTACCCTCTGATTCTATGAATTTGGCTTCTTTAGACTCATGGATGACTGAGATCATGAAATCTTTGTCTTTCTGTGCCTGGCTTATTTCATACAGCTTAATGTCCTCCAGACTCATCCAGATTATCACCAATGACAGGATTTCTTTCTTTTCTAAGGCTGAATAATATCCAGTGCATAAATATACCACATTTATCCATTCCTCTGTGGATAGACACTGAGGTTGATTCCATATCTCAGCAATTATGATTAATGATTCAATGCACATGGGACTGCACAGAAATAAAGAAATAACCCCTGAAATACCAATTTTAATTCTTTTGAAAATATACATACCATGTTTCTCTGAAAATAAGACACTGTCTTATATTTTTTTTTTCTCGGCTCGGCACCTATGGCTCAAGTGGCTAAGGCACCAGCCACATACACCTAAGGTGGTGGGTTCGAATCCAGCCCAGACCCACCAAACAACAATGACAGCTGCAATCAAAAAATGGCCAGGCGTTGTGGTGGTGCCTGTGGTCCCAGCTACTTGGGAGGCTGAGGCAGGAGACTTGCTTGAGCCCAGGAGTTGGAGGTTACTGTGAGCTGTGAAGCCATGGCACTTTACCCAGGGGGATAGCTTGAGGCTGTGTCTCAAAAAAAAAAAAATCTATTTTTTCTCAAGAAGACACACTAGGGCTCATTTTGAGGGAATGTCTTATTTTTATTAAGTATAATACAACAATCTACATTTATTCAAATACAGTTAAGTCATCTTCTGGAAACTGACAGGGGGAGCTGACCTTGTTGGTGGGGCTGGCACTAGTGTAAGGTGACCAGATGTTCCACTTTTGGTGGGACAGTCCCAATTTTTAATAATTTTTCCCAAGTCCTGCAATGTTTTTAAAAAGTCCTGATTTTTGGAAAGACTGCACGACAAGCTAGGGAACAGCGGGAGAATGGGAAGGGAATATACGGTTTTCCACTGCCATGTGGCTATTTCGCCAGGATGTGGGTTTTATATTACTTTTGTTAATTTTAGAATGTTAAACTTTAATAATAACAAATAATTGTTGAGAACTGATTATGGAGAACTGCTTATCAAAGTTCGCATTGTTGATCAGTTGTTAGAATTTGACCACCATTGTTCAGACTTAATGAACAATGGCATTTTTTGGTATTGGCAACCACGAAAACATTTTGTAACTGTCTCTCAGATGATACACATTGTACTGTGTGCTAGTGCTAGTTAAACAAGTGATGTCAACAAATCAGCTATTCAGATAATTTAGGTAAGTCATTTATTTATTTATTTCATGAATTTAGCAGACAGTACTCATATTATTTATATTTTATAGTGGTGGCAAAAA